>SWKU01000040.1:0-198546 GCA_011058905.1 Curvularia kusanoi | reverse complement strand
AAGGGACACGCACGGGAGTCGTTTGGGTCAAGGGCTTAAGCGGGGGGGGGGGGGGGGCCGGGGGGCTCGCACAGGTCGATAGCACACACAAAGAAAGAGCAAGACACTGCCTCCGCGCAATCGGAGAATCTTCGATGGAGGATAAGCAGCCGTCAAAAGTCTTATCAGTAGACACACACTTTCTCAGAGACATGCACTCACAAACCTCCAAATCAGCATTATGCACATTGAGTGAGACTGCCCTAGATTGCTAGACGTTGTTCTGTTGGGGGGCGATTAGCATCCGACACATACTCCGGGTCCTGCATGACTCAAACCCCGTGCTTTCAAGTCTGGTGATTGGATTAGCTACAGAATTCTGGTTCTCAAATTGGGCTCAATTCGACCCCTGACTGTTCACCTACATGGCAATCAATGCAGATTGAATGCTTAGCACCTTTGCACGACCCAGAAGAGCGGAGTTCCTATGAGTACTGGCAAGTTGCCCTTGGGTATTAGTCGAGCTCGTGGAAGCAAGTGCACATTGAAGCATATCGCACAGTCGTTTCCTGTCTAGCACTGCTTTCCGAAATATTGACACACGGGTTACGGTACACTTGTCGCAGCCTACCCACCCCCACCCCTCCCACACACACATCGTGACAACACCTCTGCGGCAGGTACGAGAGACCTCAAGGATTTGAGAATAGAATTACGGGATGTATGCCACTTTAGGATTCACCACACCTGGTGGCGGTGATGGCGGCTAGGGAAGAGTCTCTCATTCGGCATCGTACCTGGGGACCGCACATTGGGAATAAAATATGATGCACAAATACTCGAGATACAAGATATCAGCCGTTAGAAGGGGTATCCATAGACACTCAAAGATATATACACTCAAAACCACCAATCCCATCACCCCCTGATCATCAATTTCATCCACGCAATACAGAACGCAAGACAATCATTAACCAAAGAAAATAACTTGGCCACACGCTTAAGCCTTAGCAGCAGCAAGGATAACATCAGCGGCCTTCTCAGCAACCATGTAGGTGGAGACAGCAGTGAAGGTACCAGGGATACGGGGGAAGACGGAGGCGTCAACGACACGCAGACCCTTGGTACCGCGGACGTTGAAGCTGGAGTCAAGCACAGCCATCTTATCATCATCAGCACCAATGGGGCACGACGACGAAGCGTGGTGGCCCCAGGTGTTGTCCTTGATGTAGTCGGCGAGCTGCTCGTCGGTGGTGACGTCCTTGCCGGGCAGGACCTCGGTGACGGGGACGAGCTGGCGCTTGAAGGCGTCACGGGCGAGGGCGATGGCCTCGGTCATGGCGGTGACGTCCTTGTTGTAGTCGCCGACACCGGTGTCGAAGTAGTTGTAGGTGATGGCGGGGACGTCGAGGGGATCAGCGGACTGCAGCTCGACAGTACCGGCGGTGTTGCGGGGGTGCGACTTCAGGATGGCCCAGGTGAAGAGGTTGTGGACTGCGGTGGCGTTGACGCTGTAGTTGGGGAAGTAGCCGCGGAAGTTGACGGGGCCGCCGAAGGCGAAGACGTCCCAGTTGTTGTTCTCGGCAACGGAGGACTGGTAGAACATGTTTGCGCCGAGACCGGGGGAGGCGTAGAGACCGCGGTTGCCGAGGATGTCGGTGTTGTAGCGCTTGATGCAGGCGTCGGAGCTGTCGCCCTGGAAGGTGCAGCCGTTGAGCGCGGAGAAGTCGTTCTTGATGGTGCCCTGGACGGAGATCTCGTAGTGATCCTGGAGGTTGGTGCCGACACCGGGGAGGTCGACGACGACGGGGATATCGAACTTCTTCAGCTCATCAGCGGGACCGACACCGGATAGCTTGAGGAGCTGGGGAGAGTTGTAGGTTCCACCGGCAACGATGACCTCGCGGGAGGCCTTGACGGAGCCGGCAACACCCTTAGCGCCGGTGTTCTTGGGGCTGGCCTTGTAGAGGTACTGGCCGTCAAGGAACTCGACACCGGTGGCGGTGGGAGGAGTGGTGGTCTCGTCGAAGGTGACCTTGGTGACGTGAGCGTTCAGTCTGACGTCGAGAGGGTACATCTTGGTGCCGTTGGTGTACTTGGCGTCGCGGACGGCGACGACGAACTCACGGGCACCGTTACGCTTGCCGTCAGTGGTGGAGATGGGGATCTGGAAGAGGCCAGGGTTCTCGTCACGAGCCTTGGTGTCGGCGTTGGCATCGCCAGCAAGGAGAGTGGCCAGGTTGACAATGGCGTTGGTCTTGTTGCCGAGGGCGAAAGCGGCACCGCCGACCAAGCTCAGGAGCTGGGGATCGCTGGTGACGATGTCGATAGGGGCGTACTGGGTACCCAACCATCCCTCGTAGCCGTGGCCCTTGCCAGTGGTAAGGTAGTGGTTCTTCTCAAGCTTGACGAAGTACTTGCGCATGTTGTCAGGGGCCCAGGAGTCGTCGCCAGTGAGGTTCTGGATGTACTCGAAGTCGGACTGGTGGGGGTAGACAGCGATCAAGGCATTGTGCGCTGTGCAACCACCGAGAGTACCGGTCCTAGGGTAGAGGGTACCCTTCTGGACGGAGCCGGCGGGGGGCGACAGACCAGTGTACTCGCCACCATCGGGAGTGGTGTAGGAGGTCTTGAAGTCGCGAGCCTGCCTCTCCTCGTCGGCGTAGTGCTTGACGAAGAAGTTCCATGCAAGGTTGGGGTCCTCAGAGACCTTGGCGTTGAACGAGGGAACAGTGTAGTTCTGGTTGGCACCCTGGTCGTCGCCAGCTTCGAGGAGAAGGGTCTTGTGGCCAGCGAGGGCGAGACGAGCCGCGAGAGGACCGCCACCTATCGTCGTCAGCGTCAAGTTTTAACCTCTCACTTAATAATTAGACTCACCAGCACCACTGCCGACAACGACGTATTCGTAGCCGGTAAGCTCGACAGCCTTTGCGAGCGAGATTGAGGCCGCAGCCAGAGCGAACTGACGGAACAGCATGTTGATTATTATGTAAGGTGAATTTGAGAACGAATGTATAGGTTGGGAGGGCCTGAGCTCGTTAGCAAGTGCGTTCCATATACTATTACCATGGGGGAAACCTACAAATGAGTGGACACCTGCTGAATCCAAGCTTGAAGGCCATCTGCGCCTTTATACAATCCCTCGACAGCATGTCACTTCCGCATTGCTCTAGATCAAAACCCTGTACATAGCTGCCCTGCTTAGTCGATAGCCACTAGGAGTAGTCGCTCCGTGCAAACAGTTACTCGCTATACAAAGCGTGCCGGTACTAAGTCCCGTTTCGTGTAACCAAGCCGAAGCGAACGACTACAATTGCCCGTGCCAATGATCGCCACAGCTTCCAGTGGCCACGTTCCTGGCCATGCTCCACCGACCAGGGTCTCCTTGGAGAGGTTATCTCCGAAGCCTGCGGCCTCGTGCGATGTTTGCGACCCAGGCTGCTGGTACAGAGGCAACGCCCAGCTTATGGCGATTGGCACACCTCACAGTAGACCTGTCGATGAAGGACCAATGCGAGTCTCAGAATGTAAGACCCGCGCTGGTGACGCTGACATTTAGATTGCAAGTTCCAGAGGGTCCACGGGTTGGCGCACGTTCTCAATGCGTAAAAAAACAGCCGTTCCCTAATTTCGATCCGTTCCCGCGGCAAGCCGGGGTCTAGAAAGGAGCATGTCGCCTCATTGAGCCTGGCGACTCGGAACTCTTGCAATGTTTGTATGTTTCGACCGTAGCTGTTCATTTCGAAATTCTAACGCATGTCGTTCCGACCCTTCTCGCGTCTGGGGAAGCGGTCCAACGTGCAATGGTGTGTTTTCCTAGTGTGGCGCAGTGGATCCTGTCACGCTGCTTTCTAGAACAAATCAGGTAACTAGTACTTTTGGTCTGGACGACGCATGGCGCCATGTGCTGTCCCTGAAATTGCTTTTCCACAAAGCGCATATGATCTACGCTGCCAATCGATCCTCTTACTCTTTTCGAACGTTGACAAATGTTGCAAGCAGGGTAGCGAGTGCGCAACGTTCTTCTCGACCAAGACTTACGACTCGATCATATAGGCACGTCCTCGATGCGCTGCTGATCGAATCCATTGGAGAGCCCGGATGACAGCGGGTTACGACGATGCTCTCGTGGCCCCCCAGCAGCCCTGTCGCTCACTGCCTCTTACGCCAGATCGGAAATCATAAGAGCGACTCCGGTATTACCCCTCGACAATCTGATTGTAATACTTTCGAAAGCAGTATAGGAGGCTGTAGTTCGCAATAAAATAGACGCAAGGAAGTACGCGAAAAGACAGACAGGAAGGTGGAGAGTTACCCTGCCGGCGGCCGATGTATGGCGGCGCTAGCATGAGGGACAGGGTGGGTTGCGCAACGGCTGTCAACTTCCTCGGACGAAATCCACCTTAACTCCACAGCACAGAAAACGACATTTTCTTCGACTCCTTCAGGATTCATGCCTACGGAGCGCCGTGCCGGCGACAGGGGCTGTGCCACATCGTAATTCTGCATTCATGATCGAAGGACTCCTGCTGGAAGGATTTCTGATGACGGTGTTGATGGGTGCGCTTCTCCATCGAGGAGCCTGAGACGTTTCTACTGAATGAAACAATGATAATGCTGCAATGCTATACAGCAGCATAAATGCATGCTTGGCATTGAGACTTCGCTTAGGTGGAGGCCTTGTGACTGGCCCCTCAGCAATGCAGGCAAGGCGTGCTGTGAAACTTTGCAGCAATCAACGGCTTCTCAAAACTTCCTGTTCACGGCAGGTCACACCATGCAAGATGCCGCCTTGGCTCAGCTTTCGACGTTTTTTAAGAACCTGCTATCTACGGTAAGTAGAATGCAGGATGCCAGGTTACACAACGTTCAACACCGCATTCAATGCCTGCTCCCAGGTTACCGTTTGCGGTAGGTTGCACACCGCACAGCCAGTACCAGCAGCCGCTAGGCCTTGAAGCTACTTTAGTAGACGTCTCTGATCAGTGCGCTTTCATATTGCTTATCTGAGTGGCTGCGAAAGGGCGGGAATAGAGAGTGTGCAGCTGGATATAACACAAGGAGTGCGGAGTTCTTTCGAAGATCGCTCGGAGTGCTTCTGTTCCACACCATCAAGTCGTGGCACGCATGCTTCTAGAACAGCTATCTTCAGATCATTTCTCAACATGGATGTCATTGCGCTTTCAAATCTATACACACCCCGCATGATACCTCCCTACTCGGAGATTCAGCGCCACGTTTCCATCAACATATCTCCCTTAGTGTTCGTGTCCATGGTGGTTGTGAGGGGCGTCACTTGCACCACCAAAGTCAATCTTCCAGCCGCGGCCAATGCCAACAGCAGGATCACGGATGACCGCGAAAGCCGCCTTCTTGCCATCCTTGGCATGGTACTCCATCGACACGGGCTTCCTCCTCTTGCTCTCCTTCGAGCCCTCCTCCATGACGATGACCTCGTCCTTGTCCTTCCAAACTGCGGGCGCGTTGACGATGATGACCTTCTCCACGCGCACTTTGTCCATAGACTTGGCGTACTTCTCGAACTTGACTGTGCGGACAGTGCTGGTGTCGAGGTTGGACGAGGTGAGGATGTTGCGCTTGCCGTCGAAGGAGAAGCGGCGGTGGATGAAGGCGCCGCCTTGGTAATCAAAGGTTTCGCCATCGTCGATGTAGAGCGTGCCAGCTGCGTTGCCATCTTTGTCGAGAACGACGACAAGAGTGAAGGGGTCGTACTTCATCAAGCCGGAAGAACGGCGGGGACGATCCCGACGGGGAATGATGTGGCCTCCACGCATAAGAAGGGGGATCTTCTCGAGAGGAGCAGGAACAGTGTGATGGCCCTTGCCGCTGTAGGCTGTGTAATCAAAGTAGTCGAAGTACGGCTGATCATCCGCAAGGTACACAGAGACGCTGTCAGCGCCTTCCTTGGTTACGGGCTTCGCAAGTAGGCCAGTGGCGCCGATATAGAGTTGATCGTCAATGGCGAAGCCAGCCTCGTCATCGGGGTGGACGTAGAAGTTGGGACGGACGATAGGTGCACCCGTTGTGTGAGCCTCATGAAAAGCGGTGTACCATGCAGGCAGCAACTGGTATCGAAGACGCAAAGCTTGTGTGATGATCTCAGTGTAGGGCGATCCAGGAATGTAAGGTTCACGGCGACGAGTATCAATGTGGGCATGACCGCGGAAGAAGGGGTAGTAGATACCCGCTTGGTACCAGCGGGTCAGAAGCTCCTTGCTGGGGTTGCCGAAGAAACCGCCAACGTCAGCACCGGCGAAGGGGAATCCAGAGATACCTTGGTTGAGAACCATGGGGAGCGAGGCCTCCAGGTGAGGCCAGTCTGCCTGGTTATCACCTGTCCACATGGCTGCACTACGCTGACTGCCAGAGTAGAACGCGCGAGTGAGTACGAAGGGACGGCGGAGCTCGCCCTTCTTGCGCTCAGTCAAGGCCTGGTAGGTAGCATTGTGGAAGGTCATGCCGTTGATGTTGTGGACATCACGATGCTCCCAGTTGCCGTGGTGAAGGTTGTCCTTGGGCATGGTTGTCTCTGGGCCGTTGAAGACAGAGGGCTCGTTCATGTCGTTCCAAATGAACGTGTTGTGAGCAGAGCCCTTGAACTTGTCGTACTTAAAGAGGCCCTTCCACCAGTTGATAGCGGCCGGGTTGAAGCAATCGACCCACATCGAGGAACCAGGCCAGCACCAACCTTCGTACTGATCGCCATCCTTGTTCTTGACAGCAAGGTCCTTGTTCTTCAACTCCGTATTGATTGAGTAGCCATTGTTCTTGATGTGGGGATCGATGATAGCCACAAGCTTCCTATCCCGCTTGTCAAGCTGCTGCTGCATCGAGATGGGATCGACGAAGGTCAGAGGGTCCCACGTGAAGTATTCCTTCTCATGAGTATATTCAATGTCGAGCCAGATGACATCGTAGGGAATGTTGAACTTATCAAAACGGCGATCTACGTCCTTCACATCCTCATCAGTGACGTAGTTCCAACGACATTGGTGGTAAGCAATAGCGAAAGACTGAGGCATAGCGGTGTAGCCCGTGAGCTCGCCGTACTGGCGAGTCAGATCTTGAGGGGTAGGCCCGAGGAAGACAAAAACGTCAAGTAGACCGCTCTCCGACATCCAGTGAGTCTGAGTGTCGGTGTGGCCTTCGACACCCAGTGCAAGCGGGTTTGCGGTGTTCCTCTTCTTGGTCACATCGATCCAGGTCTCAGCTGCGTTGAGCCAAAAGACACCAACAGTTGAGCCTTTGCGGTGTGCCTGCATGAACGGGATGGCCCCGTAGAGGGTCATAGGACTGTCCATCTCATACTCGAAGACGTCGGCGTTGTACAGGCGGTATGGCTCGGTGTAAGCGTCATCACCGCCCCTGATGTAATGTCAGTACCAAGCCGCGATCATTCATGTGCATCAGACTTACCTGGTCGTCTTCAACGAAAGTCGAGTTGCATGCTCTGGGATACCAAAGACGTGCGCGTAACCAGGGAAAGAGATGTCAAGAGAAATAGCTTCAGGGCCACGAGGCTTGGTGTCAGTATTTCCACCAAAGCTCTCGTCCCACCATGTGCTCTCGTCTTCGCTCTTCTCTTCGGCCTTGGGCTCTTCCTTGTTCTCCTCGCCTTCCTTAGGCTCCTCCTGGTGCTTCTCAACCTTCGGGCGCCAATGCTCGAGATTCAAGAAACCTCTTTCATTGAACTTGACCTGTGTCTCTCCATCTCTCTGGAACTCAATCGAGAAAGGTGCATGGCGGATGATGGCCTGGTGCTTGCTGCCTTTGCCGTAGACAACCTTGGTATAGCCAGCATGAGCAGCCTCAGCCAATGCGGCGCCAGTCGAGGGCTTCAGCCCGCCAACGAGAGCCCACTTGCCAGCTTCATTGTAGCGTTCCTTCCTAGCCTTGCTGTCGTGCCTGAGGTCAATGTCACCCTTCTGCCGTATCGCCTCGTCCAGAGTTACGCGCGCAACACCAGAGTCAAGGAAGGTGACCGTGAGTGGCAATTGCACCTTCTCTTGACCATCCTTGATAGTCTTGAGGACCACAGCGTCTAATTGGCCATCTTTGAACTTGAGTGTTGCAGGGTCGAGAGCGTACGGAGAAACGAAGGAGCTCGTGGCGGTGACGTCGTCCGCGAATGCGCGGTTACGCTTACAGAAGCCAGATTGGTCGCACGTCTTGAAGTTTTCATGCTTGACGGAAACTGTAGCTCAGAATCAGCATGTAGACCAAGACAAGCTCCAAACCCACGCAGCTGCAGGGCAATTGGAGCTCCAAGGCGCTCGAGTACTGACCAGCTGGCAGGAACAAGCTGCACAGCGCCGTCCACAGCAGTAGCACGGCCGTCCACCGGGGAGCGGGCCGCTGTTGTAAAGTGATCATATCCAGCAGCTCTCAAAGCAAGTAGATACCGCCTGAGCCAAAAGGATTGCTGTCCACTTGTACCCCAGATGTCGGATGAAACGTAAGGTGTCCTTAGTCAGCGCTCAAACAGCGCAAACAGGCCGACAGCTCAGCTCAGGGTCCACTAAACCCCGCCAACAACGCAGCACCAACACCAAAAGAATTTTAGCGCCGACGGTCCAGTCCAATTCTTCTTGTCCCCCTCCAGCAGTCCCGTCCCTTCATCTTCAACTGATTTCAGGAAAGAACATCAATACCGCCAAAATGACTACCGAGCAGACGTACGTCTAAACCCTCCTCAGCAATTGCAATTGCACTTGCACCTGCACCTCCACGGAACATACTCCATGGAGGGGTAAACAATCGAAAGGCGGTGTAGCTAACTGTTGGGAACAGCTTCATTGCTATCAAGCCCGATGGCGTCCAGGTAAATACAACACCACGGCCTGCGGCAAACGCGATGGCCTGCCATGGCGGAATAGCAGCGTACTGACTCTGCCCCCAGCGT
Source organism: Curvularia kusanoi (assembly GCA_011058905.1). Lineage (NCBI taxonomy): Eukaryota > Fungi > Ascomycota > Dothideomycetes > Pleosporales > Pleosporaceae > Curvularia > Curvularia kusanoi. The sequence goes on along the minus strand of SWKU01000040.1, from coordinate 189,644 downwards.
GGCCTCATTGGCCCCATCATCTCCCGCTTCGAGAACCGCGGCTTCAAGCTCGCTGCCATCAAGCTCTGCACTCCCGGCAAGGAGCACCTCGAGAAGCACTACGCTGATCTCGCTGGCAAGCCCTTCTTCCCCGGTCTGATCGCCTGTACGTAACCAACACCCTCCCTCGAACACCCTTACATGCCCCTCCACGACCCCGCAGAGCAGCACTGCAATCCTTTCTTCTCCCTCAAGCTGAAGAAGGCACTTCGATGCTGACAATCCCCCAGACATGTCTTCCGGCCCCATCTGCGCCATGGTCTGGGAGGGCCGTGACGCCGTCAAGACCGGCCGTGTCCTCCTCGGCGCCACCAACCCCGCCGCCTCTGCCCCTGGCACCATCCGTGGTGACTTCGCCATCGATGTCGGCCGCAACGTCTGCCACGGCTCCGACTCCGTCGAGAACGCCCAGAAGGAGATCGCTCTCTGGTTCCAGGACGGCGAGGTCCAGCAGTGGAAGCAGGCTGGCTTCGACTGGATCTACGAGAAGGCTTAAGCGCCTTTCTTGGCTCATCTAAGCTGAATTGCCTGCGTGTGAGTGCGCTGAGTAAGACTCTAGGCGTCGATGGGCTGGGACGAGGCTGTTAGTAATTCTGCGGCGTTTCGCTGCGGTGTGAAGGTGGCGTTGTCTTCTGGCCCTGTTTGTCTGCGGTCTGGAAAGGTACAATATGTGTGGTATGATAGCTATGACGATACGATCTAGAAAAAGTAGAACTTAAATGGGACACAATGCATGATCTCAACACAGCCGCACTTGACAGACACCAATGTGACGTTACAGAACAGGACTGTTTCCCGCTTGTATCGTGTACAGGCAACTTCCCTACGTCCAGACAAAGCCGTTCGATTTGCGCCCCTCCCACACTCCACACACCAACTGACCCGTTGTTCCCCAGCCCAGTAATTCATCTACTTCTCTGCTACGTCATTCCAGCAGCAGAACCAAGCATTTCAAGTCTCCTCTTTGTGCCTCTCTCCATTGTTTTGGAAGGACTGTAGATGGGAAGAGAGCGTTGGCTGTAGCTGGCAAGAGGAAGTTGTGGGCTGCTCCATTGGTAGCGTTTGTATGAGTATATATACGTAACTTCTGAAAATAATCAGCACATACGACCATAGGACGTTGAAAACAAGGCTTCCCGTTCGCTCAGCCCTATTTAAGCAACGTACCGGCGGATTAGTAGTTAGGTGGGTGACCACTAGCGAATACCCGCTGTTGTATGTTTTTGACTTTTTTTGGTCCCATTTTGTGTACACACTCGTCGTATGAGATCAGACGCGCACGTTATAGAGTTGCTGGTGTGAGTGTGGGAGTTCTGGCGTTGCCAGATCTACATGACTCCACGTCTTGGACGAGAGATGGGTCGGGGGGGGGGGGGGGGTTTAAGGTAGTGTGTACATGGTTGTAAATAGGGTGTGAAATAAGTAAGCGGTGTTTAGAGGGTTGGGCGATGTGAACAACATACACAGTAAGTACTTCATCTCCGCTCTACCGAATAAGCATAGATTCATCCACACACAGATGAGGATTCAGTCACGTCTAGGTAAGTACTCAAGTGCCCACTCACAGATTTCCGCAACGAAGTCTGGCCTCGCAACACAACCAAACTCCACACGATAGAGAGAGCGAGCCAGAAAAAAAGAATGTCAAAAGCTGTGCAGCGTCCCACCAGACAAACACACCGCTGTCTGTACAAGAGAGAGAGTGCACAAGCAAAAAAAGATGGGTCCTGCCGCGACTCGAACGCGGGGCCTCTCGCAAGTTTACTTAGGTGCCCTAAGCGAGAATCATACCACTAGCTGGTTGGATGTTAGATATTGTTGGGGTGAATTGGTTGTTGGGGGTTGAACTTACACCACAGGACCGGTTGTTTTGATTGATGAAAGCTAGCCTTCAAGAAAACAATATATTCTCGGAGAATTGGAAAGCACTCTATGGGCGAGTCAACAACCTTTGTGGATAGTTCGGGGCTTTCTTGGGAAACGTGCAAGTAAGGGGGTGAAGCGTGGTGTGGGGCGGAGCGAATTTCAATGTCCACTAGCGCTGTGTGTGGGCCGAGCCTCCTTCGAGTCACACCCACGCTCCGGCATCACGGTGGACGGGACGAACAGGGCAACATCCGGGCTTTGCGCACTGATCTCTTGGGCGGATGCCGGATGGCGATGGGAACAGGGGGTTTGGGACACAAATATGGCGGGTACCAAGGAGTTGGGGACGCAAGGCGTGTATCTGATCTGATCTGTTTATATTTTATGTTCCGGGGACCAGCCTTGCGGGAACGGTGAAAATAACTATGGGGATCTTGGCCTCGCGGCTTTGGAATGGGGAGTTTGAGGATGAGGAGAATAAATTACGGGGTTGGGGTGATTATGGTCGGATGCCCATGCCTAGGCCGACGAGTTCGAATATTATGGGATCGAGGCCTACGGCGAACCAGCCGATGCCTGTGACGAAGTCAGTTCTCTGTTGTGTCTTTGCGTGATCGGGGATGCGACTTACCACTATACACAATCAGCTTGGTGACGACTTCCACATCGTACCGCACGCGTGGCTTCGTAAGCTTCATGAAGATCTCGCGTTTCTCGTTCTCCTCCTCCGTCTTCATCGATGCGTCGCCTGTGCCATCTGTGTCGCTGTCTGGTGGGGTGTCTGCGGTCCCGTCCAGTCCGCGGATGTTGCCAGTGCCCATCATCTTCTCGTAAGAGTGGACGCGGGAGGTCATTGGCGTGGGGAGGATGCCAACGCCGAGCAGAGGCTGGCCCTTCTCGACTGCTGGTGTTACTGGCTGAGAAGTCGACGACCATTCAATATCCTCGAGCACCGTTCCGTCTGACGAATTGACGCTTTCTCGCCGCCGCCGGTTGCGGTAGGCGAGGGTTTCGTAGGCATCTGAGGCCGACTGGGGCCCGACCGAGACGGAGCGTTTGCGTGGATGTGCCAGGTTCTTAAGCATCTGCGGGAGCTGGGAGGCGGGCGGAATGACATTGTCGTCGTCACGCATGTTAGGGATGGAGGTGTATGACGAAGCATTGAGGAAGAATGCGCGTGGCAAGTTCATCCGTGCTCGTTCCAGTAGTCTGAAGATTGGCGGTAATATCTTGAACAGCGCTGGCTTCGCAGTGGCCCGCCAGATGAAGATAACAACAACACCAAGCAGCGTGCGTATAACGGCTTTAGGCAGGCCTATTTCGGCGAGTTGGAAGGGCACCGTGGAAGGGTAGGCATCGTTGATGGCGAATCCTGACTGCGCAAAGTGCCAGGCGCCAATGTTGATGCCAACGACGACACCTGAGAAAGCGACACTGTCGTCAAAGCAGGGGCAATCGTCGGCAGGCTCCGGATGAATGCGGACGAGCACAAAAATGACCAGCGTTGCTAGTATGAGATCCTTGTAAGATCCGCTGAATATCCATGAATCGATCCAATCGCTGAAGGTCAGCTGGAAGACGGTGATGAGGGCACCGAGAATGCTTCCCACCAGAACATCAAGAAATCCGTGCATGCCGCAGTACAGACGGCCTACGATGATGGACACAGCGTAGAGGTAGAAAAGTGCCTGCAGGCCAAGATTGACCGCAGAGCTGTACTCTTCCGACTGGCGCAGCATGTAGATTGCATAGAAGGTCACCGAGACGGCGTTGGTCGAGTGCGAGGAGGGGAAGCCATATTCAAGGGCTGCTGACCCTGACATGGATATGCGGGCGAGGGGCGGCGACAACGGACGAGGCAGGCAGAGCATATCTTTGAGGAAGCCGCTCCAGTAAATGCCGGCGGCGAGCATGAAGACGGTGCTGTCACATGTCAGATGTCGCTCTCTCTTGAGCATGGAGGCACAGGCGGTTGACGTACGCGCGACCCAGACTTGTATAGCCGCACCAGAACTGGATGGGCAGGAAGACCATGAAGAAGGTGTGGGTGCCCAGATTGGCCGTGTAGGCAAAGTAGGTGTCGAGGGCGGGCGAGCGCATGCTGTCCTGCATCCAGGCAAGCCATGGCGTCTCCCAGCGCACGATGGGGATGAGGCGGTTGCGCAGGGCATTGCGCCATCTGGGCAGGCGGCGAGCATCTGTTCAGCGCTCAGCAGACGATCTTCCTCACAGCACAGTCAAGGCGCACGCACAGTGATCGAGGTGTCGGTTGCCCGCATCGAGCCGCCTCTCCTTCTCCTTCTCCTTGTCCTGGGCCGTCCCCTTCTCCGCGGGCGCTGCTGTGGGAGGGAGCGCCACGCGCGCAGGCGCATCATGTTGGGGACACATGGGAGCAATCGGCGGGAGGGTGTCTCGAGACGTCCAGGACGATCATGGCCAGCGGGCGGGGATGATGCGCTGCTGCGGCTGCAGTCTGACCGTGCGCTGGGATGCTGCACATCGAGGTCCGGCGCTGTCAGGCTAGCGCAATTGCGGCACGGTTGCCAGGGGCGCCATTTATTTACTACGGCCCACGAGCTTCGGCCACTCGCTACCATACATACAGCACCGCTGCCCCAGAACCCAGGCTGCTCACCCCAGCCCGCCGTCTGCATTGTTACCACCGCTCGCATTCCTCCGCCCCTCACACGCCTCCTCCTCCCACCCCCACTACCGACTACTGCTCTTGTCCTCTCCGCCTCCTGACTCCTGACTCGGCTCTTCTGCACACACGCGCGCCATGGCCACCGCCCCCTCGCAGAACTACGACTACCTGCGTCGCAAGCAGAGCACAAAGGCACCAGGCGCGTCGATAACACCGGTCCGCAAGCCCATCCGCACACCCAGCGAACGCAACAGCAATGGCACAGTCAGCTCATACGGAACATCGCAGACAAATCACACCACCGTCACCGAGCCGCCGGCCTTCTCCAAGAAGCTGGTCGTCGTGGGAGATGGCGGATGCGGGAAAACATGTCTGTTGATCAGCTACAGCTCCGGCAACTTCCCAGAGGTGCGCAGCCACACGACCCCATCGCTACCCTGCAGCTTGCTGACCGCCGCAGAAATATGTCCCCACAGTCTTCGAGAACTACATCACCCAGACGCCGCACCTGCCCACAGGCAAGATGGTCGAGCTCGCCCTGTGGGATACTGCGGGGCAAGAAGAGTACGACCGTCTGCGCCCGCTGTCCTACCCAGAAACCGACATCATCTTTGTTTGTTTCGCAATTGACTGCCCCAACTCCCTGGAAAACGTCATGGATAAGGTATGCTGCCCAGTTCCTGCTTTGGGTTGCACGCACTGACCTGCCCTAGTGGTACCCGGAAGTCCTCCACTTCTGCCCCACAACGCCATTGATGCTCCTCGGCCTCAAGTCTGATCTTCGCAACAAGAAGAACTGCATTGAGCTATTGAAGACGCAGGGTCTCACGCCCGTGACCCCTGAGCAGGGTCGCGCCGTCGCTAAGAAGATGGGCGCCATGTACATGGAGTGCAGTAGTAAAGAGCAGGACGGTGTTGAGGAGATCTTCGACACAGCTGTCACCATCGCCGTTGGCGACGAGTGGAAGACACCAGACACGCGCAGAGAAAACGCCGCACCATCCACACCTGGGCATCACCGGACCATCTCAACCATGTCTGACTTGCCTAAGAGGAAGAAGAAGAGCAAGGGGTGCACCATCCTCTGAGCATGCCATGGTCCAGGGATGAGGCGGCCATCTCGACTCGACATACGACGCTGGACGACACGATCAAGATGCTAATGACCATCTCATCACGCTTTCGATCCTAATTACATGCTGGCAGTGCCGGCCACAGCCTGTCAGTGGCTTGCTTCCACTTCTGTAGAGCTCTACACGTAAATGATTGACGGCGTTTTTGGCTGCTTTTGAGCGACAACCTGTACGACCGGGCTCTGGCCTGAGAAGTCGACCTGTGCATTTCACCTTCTGTATCTGTATTCGGTATTTAGTTGTGCGTGAGCGCATCGCCGCGCGAGGAATAAATTCTACATCTCCGATTCCATCAACCAATACCACATGCGCTGTGCGCCATAGTTGCCATGTTGTGTCTACCGAAGCACGGCCAGTACGCCAGCACTATTTCCAATAGACGGACAAATAATGCATGGACTGCACTGATGCATGTTTGTGACGTCTGACATCATAACCGCTCCGCACGTCCTCCATCCAGAAAACAAGGCAATCCTGGATGAATCGTTGACAGCTGTCAGGCCCATACGTCCATCGTATTGCTCAATTTTGATCTACCCGCCGTCACTAAAGCGGTGAAGTGCTGTCTACTTTGAGTTCATTTCCTCTCTTCGGGCAATGCTGCCGTCGATGCAACGATCGACAGCTCTGTCCATCATGCCAGACCTCTAGCAGTCCTCCCAATCATCTTCCACGGAGGTCTGCGGAGCAGCGTCATCTGTCGATTCGGCCTCATCTGAAGTGTCTCCGCGACCCACGAGTTCATCTGATAACCGAGCCCGTCTTCTCCTCTGTCGTGGCTGTCCTCCTATAGGTCCACTGCAATTGAGAGCATCGCTTGGTTGTCGCTATCAATTTCCTGTCTTCTGGTGTCTTCTTCCACCTTGTCTTGCCTGGCGTCCGCGACTCCGTCCATGCCCGACCTCGTAGGGACTGTACCAGCACGACGCTGTCATCAAGTCAACATTGCATCTTCTCACTTATGATGCTCTGTCACTTCAGTGGCGTCCTCGTGCTCAGTCTGTCCCTCCTGTGCACCCTCCTGGTTCTCGTTGGGATCCTTGGCCATGACATTCTCAAAGTGACTCCATAACGACTCTACAGGCGCAAATTCGGCGCCAACCTGAGTAACTTCTTCAAGAGAACGATTCAGCTTGTTGATGTTTTGCAGGACGAGCTCGAGACTCTGCATGACCGGTCAGTCGGAGGCTCCAATGGCAGGCACAGCGGTGTGCAGCGGTGTGTATGAGAAAGTGCGGGGCGGCGGGTTTACCTGCGCGATCTCGCCCACCAGCATCTCACGCTGCTGTTCGAAGTAGGTCTTCTCCGGCGCAGGATGCGCGCCGTTTGCGGTCGAGGCACGATTCGCTGCCATTGTGGCTTGTTGTTGTGGTTTGTTTGGATGCAGGAGCGCGTTGCATGGCTGCAGTGGGGTCCGTCGCGCACTGACCGCGCGCTAAACGGCCGTCCATAAAATTCCGTTTGCTACCTTAAGCTCTCCTCATCAATCGACCACCACGATGAAACCACACAAGTGAAGGTAAGCCAGTCTCTGCAATTTCCTACGCCCGGGGTGCTCCCCGAGGTTCTTATGATTAACACCATAATTAATCTGTCAATCCCCTGAATCCCACAAGATGGGACTTGATGACTCAAATTATTGTATTCACACTATGATCCAACCTTCTGCCTAATACTTTTGTACCTTCTACCTCTTGCCAAGCAGCATAGCTAACAGCTCCTGCTTAGATCGACATCATGGCGCCAGTCGCGGCACCAACAGAAGTCTCTGAACCTTTTCCCATCTCCTGCGTTGCAGGACGACACCTCCTCTTCGACGTGGATGTCATCTCGCACGTCCGTCGCAACCACAACATCTGCGGCGTCCTGGTCGGCACCATCCCCAACCTGTCGCAGCAGAATGTCTTCCTCGGCGTTCCACTTGAGCTGATGCCTGAAGAGGCACGCGTGCTCGTGGAGGGAGGTCACGCATATATCGTTGATGATGTAGAAACACATCGTCAAGGATTCCAAGAGATGAGCAGGGCAGACAGGCTGAAGTACCTGGCGGAGATGGACCGTCAAGGTCTTGAGGCCGCGAAGGAGAGTCTGGCAGCCCAAGAGCTCAAGAAGGATGTTGCCCTGAAGAAGAAGGGCCTGAGGAAGGGAGCCACCGAGGTAGAGGCTGCTCCCAGCGTTGCGGATAGCACTGCAGCGCTGGACGGGACGAAGACAGCTTCCAGCGTGGCTGACAGTGCCGTCTCTGATGCGACGGTTCATGTCGAGCTTCCCAGTGCTGCCAGCTCGGGACTCGGCTTTATCATGAAGGGCTCGGGTTTCCTCGACCAGCAACCTTCGGTCGTCACATCCTCAGCATCGTCTGCGGCACCTGCGCCCTCTGCGCCCTCTGTGTCGTCAGAGTCACCGCGTAGTGTTGCGTCTGATCTTGGATCGTCCTTCGTCGACCTTGGCTCCATCATGAAGGGGTCTTCATTCATGGACCCTCTTCCAGTCCACGCAAAGCAAGCTGTTGCTCCAGCGCCTGCAAGCATTGCTCCCTCAATCTCCACACAAAGTACCGGCCTCAGCTCATCCTTTTCTGATCTTGGCTCGATCATGAAGGGCTCGTCTTTCTTGGAACCCGAACCGACACCGATCAAGGTTCAGAGGGTCGAAGTCGAAGAGGCGGCGCCACTCCTGATGAAGGAAGAAGTCGCAGAGCCGGAGGTCGCGCAGTTGGAGGAAGCTATGCAGGAGGAGTTCGAGGCCGTCACAGCCGAAGACCCAGCTGAGGTAGACCTGCGGGAGGTCGTCCCACCCATGGTCAACGCAGAGTCCACACCAGCAGAGGCGCCTCAACCGGTTGATCCCGTACCGGCCTCCGACTCCCTCTTCGATGCAGAGCCTGCTGCTCCCGCTCCAGCACAAAACACCAAGAGCGTTTTCACCCAACGCCAATACATCACACCCACCACCTCCACACCACCGCTCCCCACCCCACCAAACGACACCTCCCGCCCCCTCCCCGTAGTCCCGAAGAGTTACCCGCTCTTCCGCTTCCTGCACTCGCGCGGCTACTTCTTCATGCCGGGTCTGCGCTTCGGCTGCAACTACTCCGTCTACCCCGGCGACCCTTTGCGGTACCACAGCCACTTCCTGGCCACAGGGCTGGGCTGGGACGAGAAGTTCGACCTGCTGGACATTGTGGGCGGCGGGCGCTTGGGCACGGGTACGAAGAAGGCGTACATGGTTGGCGGTGAGGACCCGAAGAAGGCGGAGGGGGAGAAAGTGAGGGCGTTCTCGGTGGAGTGGGCGTCTATGTAGAAAAACACCCATTCTCGACGAGGATGAGGATGAGCGATGATAGTGTACGATATATGACCCCATGGAATCCAAGCATGAAAGACTACCTCTACCTCTGCCTCTGCATCTCCTGCTGCCGTCCCTAACTACTCGCATGCACGCATGTTCTCGACTTGTGTCTGTAGACCCTAGAAGCATGGCTATCGTGCTCACTTCAACAAAAAGATACCCGTTAAAAGAAGGCCTTGCAGACGCTTCTTCCCCCCACCGTATCCAACCAAGCACCGGCACATACATCTCCCTACCGAACCCACACTTTTCCCTTGGACAATACACGACCTACTACAAAGCCTCAGCCCGCCCCGCAAGCAACGCCACCCTCGCCATCTCTCTCGCATGGGAATCTCATCGCACCCACTGACCCAAGCCATGACCCAAGCCATGACCCAAGCTAGGCTGTCAAGGGACGGGTTGGATTGCATGGACTGTAGTCATTAGATGGAATGGGTTGAAATGGGATGAAATAGGATGAAATGTATTGGTCTATTGAAACTTCTCGTCTCGATACGTCTCGATGTCCCGGCTCAATACGTCTCGATGTCCCGGCTCGACTGGTGAATAAAGCGAACCCCGGCCGGTGAATAAAGCGAGACCATCCATACTCCTGGAGTCCATCCATAGTCCCAGACTGATATCCCGAGTCCTCGTGTCCCGAGTCCCGCGTCCCATCCAAACGCCTCGTATAAAGAAAAACAAAAACGCTTATAGTCGCGTGAAAACCAGCGGTGTGGCGCCGTTATAGTGGGCGCGTGAGAAGCCAGACGAACGGGCGACTATTTATATCATATCATACCGTGCCATACCGTGTCATACCGTGCCATACCATACCATAACGCCATTGAAAGCCCGATTCCTGAACGCCAATTACCTTGCCAGGCCAGGCCAGAGCTTAACACCCCAAACACCCCTGCCGTCCCAAACGCCATGCTGTCCAAAGTTCGCATCGATACTCCTCGTCAAGACGTAACACGCGCCCTCGAAAGAGATCCATCGCCGGGTCCCCAAACAGACGCGCGAAAAACGCATCGAGGCTGGTCATGTTCAGGCCGTCCTATCCGACCCGAGCGTCGATGAGGCGTCTTGCGTCTCCGTTTACGTCGCCGTTCGCGTCTGCGGTGGAGGAACCGGAAGCCGAGTTGGAAGTCGCGGGTGGTGCGGAGTTGGAAGAAGAAGAAGAGGCCAGAGTTTTCTGTTTCTTGGAAGGTGGTGGTGGCGGGGGGTGCCCGTTGGCATTCGAGGTGCTTGGGTGTGCTTCTGCTGTTGCTGGGCCAGGGGTATCGTCTGCTTTCCTCTTTGCGCCTGCGCCTGGGGCTTCATCGCCCTTCTTCTCCTTCACAGTAGCAGCAGCAGCGTCCTCGTCCGCGCCGTCCTTCCCCACCGCTGTCGCCCAGAACCTGTGGTTCGGGCGCTCTGCGCGATCGGCAATCTCCTCGTCGGTGATGAAGCGCTCGTCTCTGCGCTGAGCCTCGTCGTCCCCAATCTCTACACCTCCAGCCGCAGCGCCAGCCTGCGAACCCCCCTCGATAACAAGCGGCCCATCGTCGCGCCGGAAAAACACCCTCTGCACAAACTTGAACCGTCCCTTCTTCCTCCCAATCCCAAACCGCCACCCCGGAAACGGGTGCGCCCAGCCCGCAAACAGGCCATTCGGATCACCCGCTCCCGCATCCTCACCAACCTCCAACATATCCCAACGCTTATCTTCCAGCAGCTGCGGGAGCGCCGAGTGCGCCCAGTCCTCGTAGATATCTGCGGGAACGTGGGCGGTGAGTTTCTTGAGGTTTGGGAACTGCGAGGCATAGCGTGCCCAGAAGCGGCGCCATCCGCGCTTCTCGCGTGCCATCAGGTTTGCTTCTGCGGGGGAAGGGCGGCGGTGTGCGCGCACGTAGCCGCTGACGGAGGGGCAGTCGGGCGGGTATTGGATGGTGAGTTCGTCGACCAGGTGGGCGATGCAGGAGAGGTTGAAGGAGGCTTGGGTGGGGAGGAGGTGTTCGGTTTGCGCGTCCCCGGTGCCGGTGAAGGTTTTGTAGTCCCCGAAGTAAAGGCTCCCGTCGAGGCCGGAGGAAGGCGTTGTGTTGGCGCGGTCGCCGATGGAGAGGCGGATGGGGATGTTGAGGCTGCGCAGGATGCGTACCATGCTGGCGACGCGTGAGAGAACTTCGGGTTTGGGGAGGAAGGTGCGGTTGGGCTCGAGGTTTGCGGGGAACACATCGCACATCATCGAGTCCCAGGCGAGGACGGGCTTCCAATCACATTTCTGGAGGAGCCACCGTATGGCTTCTTGGACTTGGGTGTTGTGGCAGGGGTCCGCTTGGGGTGGGGCATTGTTCTGTTGGTTGGGGCCGTGGCCGAAGATCTGTTGTCGCCGCTGCATGACGTTGACAAGGTGGAATGGATGGAGGGTGATATTTTCGAGCTTATGGATGGGCTTGAAGTTGAGGTTTGGGTATTTGTTCGATATGATCTGGAGGCTTTGTAGAAGCTCCTCGAAAGAAGCACCAACGCCCTGGACAACGTGGTTGCCGAGCGTCATGTGGTCGCGCTTACATTCGTCGAAGCTCTTGTCATCGAATGCCTCCTCTTCTTCACGGTGGTGGTGCCCTTGTGTGATCCTGTAGGGGATGGGTCCTATCACATCCCGCTCACGACGATCCTCCATCCAACTGTATAACCCAATCTCTACGTCTGTGATCTGCGACCAGTCGGTGGCATCGGTCGAGAAGAGCGATCGATAGGGCGCGTAGTCGTGGACTTTGAGTCTCGTCAAGCTGGAGGGGCAGTAGCTCTGCACGCCATCTACGAGACAGCATACACGCTGATGTACCTCCCACTCGTTCCAGGTGCTGCGACTGATTATTAGAGGGCTCAAAGGTATCAGCAGGGCCATACATACTGGAAGCCCGAGTAACGCTCCCTGATGGCAAGCGTCTTGAGCTTCGCGCACAGGGGGAATATCTCTTTCGCCAGCGAACCACCGCCTCTGCGTCTCGACAGCCGAAACTTCTGCTTAAACCGGTAGTCGTTGTACGAGTAGCTGTACTCGATCCGCGAGTGCGCAGTGTAGTCGGCCCAGTTCGCGACCTCTAGCTCCTCCAGGCGGCCAAACAGCTTCGGACAGGCCTCAGCCAGCGTCTTCCACGTCCAAGTCTCCTCAGGCGTCCAGACAAAGTCCTTGATGGGGGAGATATCCAGGCTGGTCAGAGCGGGCAGGTTCGCTTCTATCCAGCGGAAGTCATCGATGCTCGCCCAGTGCGACATAGCCAGCTTCTGCACATAGCTCCGGTTCTCGTCGGTGATGCTGTCCTGGAAGCTCTGCCAGCGCATCTGGCCGCTGGTGCGGTACTTCCACTCGCCGAGGCGCAGGTCGCGCACGTCACCCAGCTGAATGGGGTACTTGTACAGCAGCTGGCTGACCGATTCGCTCCGCGACAAGCCCTTGCACAGGCGCTTCAGGCTCCAGGCCTCGTCGCGGTCCAGATAGTCCAGCACGCACTTGAAGATGTCGTCTGGCAGCTTGAACAGCGGGCTGTTCTGCACGGTCGTCTTGGGCTTGCGCAGGTTGAGCGGGTCGAATGCCATGGGACTGCAGCCGCGGCTCGACTCAGAGTCGTCCAGGCCGGGCGACGGTGGCGCCATGTCGAGGAGATTGAACAGCGAGAGCGACCTCGACATGCTAGTATCTGTCCGGGGCGTGCTGTGCGAGCGACGTCGAGGGAGGGTGGGGAACGGGTTGTATCATGTGGGTGCGTGTGTTGTAGTCTACATTCCAAGACTAGTACGTGGGAGTTCGTGAGTGAGCGCCAGCTGTGGGTGCGCAGCTGCACCCGTGTGGTGAGGAGCGGCGTGGGGTGAGCCAGCGGGAGTGGTAGAGGTGGTGTGGATCTGGGCGCTCGCCGCATGTGGAGATGAGCGGAGGTCCGGTGCTAGCGCCCTATCGCAACTGCCTCGAAGCTCTTTCACAGCAAAACTCACTCCGCCCTCACACCCGCGCAAACCACCACACCAATCACCACCCAACGCCCTTGCAGACATCCTCCCCGCCGATTGAGTAATAGGCGACGTTCGCGCCGCTCTCTCCGCTCCGATACCTATACCCAGAAAAAAACTCCACAGCACACTCACAGCCCACCATGGCCGACGCGCAAGTCTTTGAGGAGACCTTCACCCTCACCGAAGTCAACAACGAGCGCTACGACCGCGTATCGCGCATCTTCGGCACCAGCGCCGACAACTCGCTCACCATGACGCTCGACATCAACCACGAGCTGTTTCCCTGCCACGCGGGCGAGCAGATCCAGATGGTGCTGGCCACGACCCTGAGCCTGGACGGCACAAAGGAGGAGACAAGTTGGCGCAGCGTCAGCAAGTCCGGTACCACCACGCTCGCCGACATGTACGACTATGTGTGCTTTGGCAAGAACTACCGGTTCGAGGATGGTGATGGTGATACTCTGTGGGTGGTCCCTTGTCCCTTTGTTGATGGGGGAGTTTGAGGGAGGGGATGTGTGTGCTGACTGTGTGTAGGAAGTACTTTGCTAGCTTCGGTGGCTTGCTGCTGTACATTGAGGGCCCGTTCAAGAAGTTGACTGGCTTGAAGATCGATAACATCTACATGCTGCTTAAGCACAGCTAGACGTGGATCCAAAGAGGGGATGGTAGCGGCAGTAGTGAGAGCAGGGAGAGCGACGAGGAAAAAGTAAGCATGGGCGGCGTTATGTGGTGGTATTGGTATCATCTGGAGTGGTCTACTTACGGCGTCTGGATACCCTTCGATATCCTCAAATCTTGAACAAATCTTCCTCCCAAAAAAAAACACAAAAAGCCCCCCTTCTCTATCCCAACTCACAACGTAGGAAACTCCAGCCTCCTATGCAACCTCGACACAATCTCAATGAAATCCCTCTCCTTCGCCTCGGTCAAAATCCCATGTCTGATCAAGAAATCCAACACCACCAACGAGCAATTCGGCTTGAACTCGCCCCTCGCCATCGCCGCCTGCACCTCCTCCACACTCCACAAATAAAACTCCTCCACCTCATCATCCCCAGGCTTGGGCACCACATCCTTGGGCAACTCCAAATCATACACATACTGCACTTCAGGCTGCAACAGCCCCGTCTCACCTCCCGCCCTCTCATCCCTCACATACCAATACGTCACCGTCCCGGCCGCCTTGACTCTACTCCTCACCAGCTCCTCCCCCAAACTCGCCTCCTCCGCACACTCACGCACAAGGCTCTCAAACGGGCTCTCCCCCGCGCTAATCCCCCCCGCAACAGCATTATCCAGCATGCCACCATACGTCTGCTTCGTCTTCGCTCTACGGGGAGTCCAAATCTTAATCTCCCCGGTCACCTCATCCCTGGTATACGCAGTCAAATGGACCCCGTAAGTCACGACTCCGAAAAGCGGGCTCGCGGCGCGCTCAACCCTAAACAACAGCTCTTTATCGCGGCCATACACGGCGTACAGCTCCCCCCGCCACTTATCCAGCACCTTGAAATGCCCTGTTGCCCGCAGCGCAAGCAGACTCGTCTCCACGGCTGCGCTGCGCGAGTCCGCGTCGCTGCCTGCGCTGAGTGTGAGGATGCGCTCTGCGTCGTCGAGATCCCACCCGGGCGTGCCGCGGAAGACTTCGGCGACGCTGGGGAGTACGTAGCCGAGCGCGTAGTCGTGGCCTGCGACGCGCAGTTGGTAGTATGTGTTCACGCGCGCGAGGTAGGCGGCTGGGTCGACGTCGGCGTAGGGGAAGGCGTCGGTTTGGGAGACGAGGGATAGGTTGGTGAAGGACATTGTGGTGGGGTTGAGAGGGGTTTGTGCGGTTTGCAGGTGCGAGGACATATGGGGTGGGTTGAGGGGGGTTTGTGGTGAGGATGTGGGAGCTTGGCTGTGGGGAAGCTGAGGTGTTGTGAGATGCAGTGGCTTCGTCATTGGGGCAGGGCAGGGCTGATAAATAGTGGGGGCGGGGCAGGGCGAGAGGTGATACATTTGTTATGCTTGCAGTGTGCGCGAGTGAGACTGTCTTGTTGCTATGCAGCCATGGCGTTGCAATGGTGCGGTCATCTTGAACATGTTCAATCGTCGCGTGAGTAGTCGCAGTGATGTGCCTATCTCGTCTTTTGTTCGGGTTCTAAACGACATCCGCGTCGACTTTCCAAACTAAAACAGCACGAATCAACACCCAACCGCAATGAGCACCTCTCTCCAACCCACAGACGAGGAAGACCTTCTTCCCAAAACATCCAATGGCGCAAGAATCGTCGTTCTGGTCCCAAAATCCCATGTCAAGAGCGTGAAAACCTTGCTGGAGAAGCACGCAATCTTTGACAAGCAGCATGGAATCAGCCCGGAAGAAAACAACAATGTATCGCCAAAAGACAAGCGAATGCGCATTGCCACAACGCTGCCATGTTCTTTGACAGAAGACGGTTGTCAACCAAGTCCAGGGGAAACCCAACACCTTGAAACCCTCCACCTCCACGACATCTGCGCAGACATAACCTACACAACCTGGATCCCACCAACATCCAACACCTCACTCTCCAAGCCACACAACCCGCTCCTCAAAGCACTACGCCAGGCCCTAAACTCCCTCTCCCCATGCACGCTCACCGCCCTAAACTCCTCCGTGGACGACCTGGTATCCAGCTTTCCAGACTCCTACTCCATCTACCCACCGCTCCTCCTCCTCCCGAGCAACACGCTGCGCTCCCCCTGGCCCACCCTCCTCACCACCCACCCTCACCTCCTCCCCCAGATCTGGACGTCCCTCGCCGGCGCCCTGCAAATAACACACATCGCGCTCAACTCGCCCATCCCACCCTCCAACTCCCCCCTCTCCGCCCACGCACGCGACAGCACAAACACCCTCCGCAGCCCCGTGCACCTAATCCCCCTCCACGGCTCCTTCGGCCCCTTACCAACACCCCAGACCCTCTCCCAACCCTCACCCAACGACTTCAGCACCGCTCTCTGGGCCACCGCGCGCCAAAACGGGATCACGCAGGTCTGGGCACCGCTGTACACGATGTTCAGCCGGGGCAACGTGAAAGAGAAAGCGCGCATCCTGCACCACCCCAGCATCAGCTCCTCTATTACCTCTTCCAACGGCGCCGGCGTCACAGCAGTAGACTTGTACGCGGGGATCGGGTATTTCGCATTTAGCTACCGGGCTGCAGGGGTGGGACGCGTGTTATGCTGGGAGTTGAATCCGTGGTCTGTTGAGGGGCTGTGTCGGGGCGCTGCACTCAACAACTGGACTGCTCGCGTGTTCTCGCCCGCAGATGTGCCGGGGAGAGATGCTGGGGATGCGGAATGGGCAGCCTGGCGCGAGGGGGTTTGTCGAGGGACTGAGGACTTTTGGGTCTTTGCTATGAGCAATGAGTTCGCGGACAGGGTGTTAGCGACGTTAAGGGATGTTATTCCCCCGATTAGACATGTTAATCTGGGACTCCTTCCGGTTTCGAGACCCAGCTGGCCTACTGCTGTGGGAGCTGTCGATTCCGAGTTGGGGGGTTGGGTGCACGCGCATGAGAATGTTGGGGTGGAGGAGATGGAGGGGAGGACGGTGGAGGTGGAGAGCGTGTTTCAGGGGTTGAGTGATGCGGTTGGAGACGGGGCGGCAGGGAGAGATACAAGAGGAGGGAAGAAGGTTCGGGTGGAGCACGTGGAGCGGGTGAAGATGTACGCGCCAGGCGTTGTGCATGCTGTCTTTGACGTGCATATTCCTGGGATTGCTAGGAACACTGACAATGAATAATCATCACACAAATGTTGAAGTGAGCCTTGGGCTACCATATATTGATTGTTTCAAGACTCAAGTACACTCGTAGAGCAGAAATTTGCATATTCTATAATAGGCTCAATACGAGAGCCTCTCTGCATCGCCGAGAGAAGGAATAAAGGAGAGCGGGGAAACGATTTCTGGGGTATACATTAAAATGCGTAATAGAGCACCCGGATGTGTGCTTAACGCCGAGTGCGCCGATGATGCAAGATGGTGTACAGAGAAGTGGATGATAAGGAAGGGAGAATCTAGGGAGTGGTGTCGTCCTTCTTGCTGTCGTTCAGCTTGGGGTCGCCGGCGAAAGGACCAATGGTGAAATTGGGTGTGGTCTCGGTGTTCTGACTAGGTGGACCGCGGTACTCGTGAGCATCAGGTGCGAGGATGGGATCAGACGACTTGGTCTGAGGATGGACCTCGATGCCCTGCTGCGACTCGAGATCGTCTTTGTTCATGCTGCGGCTGAACTTGAGCGAGCCCGCGTCGCCAGTATCCTTGCCGATCGGTGACCACCCTCCCACGCTGCCGGCCACAATACCAGCCATAACAGCGGCAGGACCAAAGGCAGAGTTCGAGCGAGATCTGGTGCGGCGTCGGCTTGATGGTGTGGGGGCCGGGGATCCCTCCTGATCAACAGCGCCGTTGTTAGGCGTGCTGGGATGAGAGAAGCTGGTCCTTGAGCGCGAGAACATCTCCTTGGGGTGGGAGACCTTGTACTTGATGTCGCTGAGACGCCCGCCACGGAACTTCCTGATAAAGGCAAGCTCATCGCGAATCTCCAGAAGACCTTGGTTCCATTCAAAGTCATCATCGGTAACAACGACCTCGGGATTACGCTTCCTCTTGAAGAAGTCGGGAACGCATTTGCGGATAAGCTCGTCAGGGATCAGTCGAACGATCATACCAATAGGGAGTGACAGGAAACCCAGAACTATAGAGTATCCCCACTGTGCACCGTTCAGTCGCGTGACGGAGAAAGCGACTCCTCCAACGAAGACAATCATGGTCTGACCGCCAATCATGATGAGCAGGATCGCAATGAAGAACCAGTTGTGGGTGATGCCCTCGAAAACATTGAAACGGTTGTCGAGACGCCTGTTGTTGAGAGCGTTGAAGATCTGCATCCAGACGAAGGTGTTGAAAACCAGTGTAGGCAGCTGCTTCTTCTCGCGCTCGCTTTCGTAACTGAGAATAGATTCGCCGCCAAAGTAGAGAATGAAGGTGACGACCAGCTGGTAAATAGCCTGACCGATAATCATCTTCCACATCCTCAGGGTGATCAGAGAAGCAGATTTCGGGTCCGGCTTCCTGTCCAAGAGGCTTCGAGTAGGTGGATCGGTTGCCAAAGCAAGAGCAGCAAAAGTGTCCATGATCAAGTTAACCCAAAGAAGCTGGACAGCGGTAAGAACAGATGTCTGATCCTCGCTGGCCACGGCGGAGACAAAGGTGAGAACAACAGCGGTGATGTTCACCGTGATCTGGAACTGCAAGAACTTCTTCACAGCATCATTGACAGCACGGCCCCAAAGCAAGGCCTTGACGATCGACGCGAAATTGTCGTCCATGAGAATGATAGCAGAGGCTTCCTTTGCGACTTCAGTTCCGGCGATACCCATCGAGAAGCCGACATCAGCTGTCTTGAGTGCAGGAGCATCGTTGGTACCATCACCAGTGACCGCTACAGTCTCACCCAATTCTTTCAGACGCTTCACGAGCCTACGCTTGTCCTCGGGGCTGGATCGTGCAAGGACACAGAGCTTGGGAATGACGGCGTCCATATCCTTCTTCGAGAGCTTGCGGAATGTTGGGCCCTCCATGACAACGCCGCCAGGAACAAGAATGCCGCAGTCTTCGGCAATAGCCTTGGCCGTTAGGACGTTGTCACCTGTGACCATACGAACGTAGACACCAGCATGTTGACAGTCCTTAACAGCCTCCTTGACACTGTCGCGCAGAGGATCCTGGATACCGACGACAGCCAAGAAAGTCATCTTCTTGAATACGTCGGTGAAAACGGCCTGGGTCGGGTCATCCTCGTTGGCCTTGGCCTCTCTGGGCGGCCAGCTTTCGAAATCGCGGTAGACAAGGCCAATAGTTCGGAGTGAGCGGGATGCGTATGCGGTGATTACGTGTTCGAGAGCCTCACGGTTGTCACCTGTCATGGGAGCTGTGGAGAGTTCCTTTGACGCATCGGTCACGATCTTGTCGCAGTTGCCGAGGAGAATCTCAGAAGCACCCTTGACGTACATTCGATAAGTTCCGTCGGCAAGCTTTGCAACAGCTGCGGAGCACTTGATAGCCGAGTCGAAGGGAACAACTTGCACGATGTTAGCGTTGGAGCGCTCCTCGCCAACACTGCCCATGCCGAGATGATCGCGTGCGAAGCCGAGAAGGGCGGTCTCAGTCTTCGAGCCAATGAATGGATCAGGGCCACCAGCCTCGCCCTCGAATGCGGTGGTGTTCTGTACGATGGATTGTTCGAGAAGGTCCTTAACATCCTTGCTGATGGTAGCAGCGAACTCAGACGCGGAGACATCATTGGGGCCCTCAACGGAGGTCTCGACGGTATTCTTGCCCTTGGTACCATCGTCGATGGGCGAATTCTGGGAAGCCTTGAGCTTGTGGTCGCCAAATCGAAGAACGGTTCCGAGTGAGCCAGCAACGACGGTCATCTTGTTCTGTGTGAGGGTACCTGTCTTGTCAGAGCAAATGGTTGTCGCATTGCCCATGGTTTCGCAAGATCGGAGCAATCGCACCAAGTTGTTGTCCTTCAACATACGAGTTGTAGCGAAAGCCAAAGCGAGGGTTACAGCTAGAGGTAGACCCTCAGGTACGGCCACGACGATGACAGTAATAGCGACAATGAGGATGTCCAAGAAGTTCTGGCCTTTCTCTGCAGGGCTTGCGTTGCTGCCTCGCAAGCGGACAAGGAACTCGATGAAGAGAACAACGAACAGCAAGAGCGCAGCAGCACTGCCAAGTTTGGCGATGTAGGTCGCAAGAACATTTAGTTTCGACTGCAACGGGGTGACCTCACTGTCCTCTCGAAGAGACATCATGGTCTTGCCGTAACTCGAGTTGACACCAACTGCGGTGACCAGGAACTGGCCAACACCCTCAGATACTTTTGCGCCGGAAAGAATGAATGGGTCGATTTTCTTGAGGTTCTCATGCTTCTCGATAGCACGGAAAGCCTCATCTCCAGGGGTCTTCTTCAGAAGGTCAGATTCGCCGGTTGCCGAGGATTCGTCGCACTTGATGCCGTGGCCCTGGATAAGAATACCGTCGACTGGAATCATGTCGCCAGGCTCAAGAGTGACAACATCGCCCACCACTATATCATAGACCAAGACCTGCTGTGTTCGTCCAGAGCGGATCACCTTGATTTGTCGGTCATCCTTCTTCTTGTTCAGCTTCACGAATTGACGCTCTTTCTGCCAGTCGTTGGCTGCACCAACGATGACGACAATTGCAATGGCCACAATGATGGCTACACCTTCGATCCATTCAACCTTGGGTTCGCCTGGCTTATGCTTGACGCCGAAAGTTTGGTAAAGTCCGAGAGCGAGTGATATGATGGCTGCTGCGGTCAGGAGGAGCAGCACCTTGTCATTATAAGCCATCCAGGCCAACTGAAATATGTTCTTCGGCTTCTTTTCTGGAAGGCGGTTATCGGCAAATACGCGTATCCGATCAGCGAAAGCGTTCGGCCCTGTTGTGTTAGAGGCACCGTGTTCAACGGCTCCGTTAGCAGCTGCTTTTGGTGAACCGGGCATCGTAGCCTCCTCGAACGTAACTGTGCCTTCAAGGTGCTGTTCGTCAACACTTAGTCCAGCTCTTCTGTCCGTTCGAAGACCCTTCTCTAACCCATCTAATCCACCCAAAGCATGGAAAGCACCTAAACTTTTGGGGTTGTACAATTTTGCCAGTTGACCAGGTGAGAAGGCAAATTTGTTGTTCTCAACTTGGAAGTCGGCTTCCGTGCCGGGATCGGGCGTAAGAGCATCTTTGTCGCTCAGAACTTCCGTAGGCCCCATCTCCCCCTTAAGTGTCTCGCCCTGCGAGGATGGAACGTATGTAGCAGTTGAATTCGATTCACCATTCTCAGCATTCGAGTCCATCGAATTTCCCCTAGAGTGCGCACCAGGCACTGATAGAAGGTTTCCGCCACTTCTTGTAGTTGGCGAGGAAACATTGTGCGGCGAGATTGGTCTACTAGCATTACTTTCGAAAGAGCCCGCGCTACGCAATTCTGGTGATGCATTGTTGTCCATATTAGAGTTGGTATTGTCGATTTCGCTTAATGGCACAGAGTCTCCAGTACTGCTGCCGCCAGCAGCAGACGTGTCTATTGTGATTGTAGGAGCCCTCGGTCTGCTACGTGGCGCAGTATCCGGTGTGTGGTTATCCGCCATGATGCCTAACGTCAGCCTTTAGGCTGGGGTTGCTGTCAAAGGGCGGGTTGCTGACTGGAAGCGAAGGATACGAGTAGGAACAATGGGCCGAGTAAGCCTGACCGGTGAAAGGCTATTTGGTGTACATGCGGGTGATCGCGTACAAGTAGAGGACGCAGGGGCTGTGTAGGTATTGTTGGTGGCGCGTACAGATCGCTCCTTGGTTGAGGAAAGAGCTAACTAATCGCTTCCGTAAGAGTTGCTGTAGTACGACGTCAGTACGCCTGGGTTCAGTCGAGCGCGTCGCGTTCTCTACTGCGCCTCAGCAATAAAAGCTGAGCATCGTTTGCAGACCAAGGTACAGGGCCGGACAACGCGATGTACGCACCTAAAACCCTTGATGGTGGCGAGTAGCTGCGTAGACAACAAGGGCAGCTGATACGACAACAACGGGACTACTGGCCGTGTCTGGGTGAGGCAGTGCTGAGCTGCGTCTGGGTGATGTAATTATTTTGTGTCCATGAGGACCCTGATGAGTATATAAAACTCGCTGTAACCGTTGTTGCAGTTGTTGCGGTGTGTCAGGAATCTGGGGAGGAAGAATCCGAGAGCGCCGTGCGAGTGGAGTGAGGATCCCTTGAGCAACACGCGCCAGCATGCATGGCGAATTGCTGTATGCTCGGGGTGCTGGTTAGTGCTCTTGCACAGCCTACCTGCCAAGACTGATGCTGTCCCACTTTGGTTGGCGGCCGAGAAGGTCTCCATCTTCTACCCGGCTAGTCCTCGATCTAGCTGCCCTTTTTCGCCCTAGACTCCATGATCTTATCCGACTAATTTTCACCTCCAGACGCTGTTTCAAATCAAGCCGCGCGCTGAGATTTGCTAAGCTTCTGGTGCTTCTCTAACATCTTCGCTGTGCGTTTGTACAACGTAGGTGAAGAAGAAATGTTGGCATGCCAGCTCAGCACCATGGCAACGAGTCGCAAACACGTAGGGAGAAATGGCCCGCGCGCCCAATAAGAAATCGCGCGTTGTCCATACTCCCAGGAGTAAATTAGCCAAGTGTGCCGGGGCGTCATATCACATCAAATAAATCGCGAGCTCCCTGGAAGCCTGTCCTTTCCAAGGCTGCTTTGCCTTCCTACTCGCAAATGTAACAGGAACACTGGGTCTCCGTCTCAAGCGGTCTAGGCCATATCACCAATCATGGAGGCTTGCGTATATAATTTGCTGCCAGCACCACCGACCTCATCTAACAAATTCATGTTTGCCGCTGGCCATTGCTCCCTGGTCGAGCATCCGTGTCCTCGCCCCGTTTGAGAGAATGGCGATCACAACACATCGATAACACGCGAAGCCAAGCCAGACGTCACCCTCTTCATGATTCAATGCCAAGTGCGCGTGGAAATGACCCGCTCCGCCGTTGGCTTCAGTCCCCGTCTGGGCGGTTTGACCTCTTCTCGTCCTGCCTCCTGATGCTCGGCAGATGCGCTCATACCTGCAACGATACTGTTTCGTCGATACCAAGACTTGGAGAGATGCTCCTGCTGGGCTTGCGCATAGGCAGTCGGCGCAAGATGGAGGCTCCAATTTCCTTTTCATCGCTTGATGCACGTATGATGAGTCTGCCTGGGCTTCTGCGCTCCAGATCGTGATTCGAGATAGTACTTGTCATATGCAAGACCTTCTGACGGATTCAGATTAACTCCTCGCCCACGGTAGTACCAATCGAATTGCATTAGCAATCTTGTGGACAGCAGATCGCTTTTAGCTTTACCAGTCAATGTCTGCCCCCGCAAGCAGTCCTCCAAAAAGTGCACTAACGTTGCACTCCATGCCACAGGAGAGGATGGCTCCGCTGATCTCGACGCAAGGACGACATTACACGGATACTAGACTCGAGCTGCGCAGACCAAAGCTTGACATGTGTCGAGCCGTGTAGCATAGACGATGAATGGGTTTATCTTTCCATAGCCATCGAATTGTTGTCTTGATGATACATGAGATGTTGCACGGAGCGCATGCTGCAGCATATCAACCAAGAAACAACACGGTCTTAGCACGAGCATCACGATGTCGTAGCATCATTACAAGAGGCAGCGTAGGACTCACACGACTTACATTTGGTGAACAGTAAGCGCTGGCTTACAAATCTGTTGTCGAACGTAACCCACGCGGAGTTGACAAGCACGCCCTTGGACCTTACAAGGAAAGTACAAACGCAAGCTGCCACGCCTTTCGCCTCCACCAGGAAAGCGCGTTACAACTTGTCATTGTTATAAAGTAGATGCGAAGCAGTAAGGCCTCGTCCTTAAAACCTCTGCATCTGCTTCGCTTTCGTGATCGAGATATTGCGTCACAATTGCTCATCTACAGTTTCCCAGACTAATCCAATTCATACACTCGACCAATATGTCGAACACAGACACGACGAGCTCCAAAGCCATGTTCGGCTCTCACACTGATATCGTCGCCCATGGATGGGGAGCCGTTCCACGCAGCCATACCAAAGCTCTTCAACAAATCGACAAGAACAAGCATGCCAGTCTCGACCTGGACAGCGTGAACTTGCCCGACACTCATGTGGCCAGGAAAGTCTTCGAGTACGCTAAATCTATGTTGCCTGAGAAGACGTTCAACCACAGCATGCGTGTCTGGTACTACGGTATGCGCTTACAAATAATTGGCTCCCATGTTCCTTGTACAGCGATGTACAATTCCTCTGCAGATTACTAAATGAAAACATTAGGAAACGCAATTGTGCAAACCCATCTCACGCACCTCTCACCGATCCTCGAGACCTACTTCCTGACTTGTCTCTTACATGACATCGGCACCACCACGGAACACATGAAGGGCACCCATCTTAGCTTCGAATTCTGGGGCGCGATCAAGGCCAGATCATTCTTGAGCGAACATGAGGTACCTCACGACCAAGCTGATGCGGTTTGCGAAGCCATCATCCGCCATGCAGAGTTGGGCGAGAGCGGTATGATCACCAGTCTTGGGTTGCTGATACAGTTGGCAACCGTTTTCGGTAAGTCGAGAATTTCCTAAAGTATATTTCCCGAAACTCTCCACTGTAAAACGAAGCCTGCATTGCATCCTGCAGAAGCAACGAGTCGTTCCTCGATGATCTCTGCAGCCTGCATTAGATGGCCGCGTGGACACCGGATCATTCCCGCCACCCAGTGCACAGCCTCCCACCTCGAATCCTGGGAAGAAAATTACTGCATCTCAACAACCACCCACTTCAACAATATCGGCATCAATTGAGCCGCCGAATCCCGATGCGCAGAGTACCATGTGTTCTACACAAGAAATCCGCATGCGCCGGCAGTCGGTCCTTCCGGTTACATTCTCCGCGAGGCTGTGCAGTCACAAGTCACCAAAATTTGAAAATCAAATACCTCAAATCTGCCGACCTTCTATCTAGAATCCAACCGATAGCCTATCGATGCAAAGGTGTCTTCGTCTTCCTTGCGTTATTATATGGATACCAGGGTTCGGTTGCCTGAGAGGAGAACGCCTTGCGTGTGCCTTGTCAGCCTCGCCCTCACTGACCAATACCAGTATTTCCACGGGCTCGTCATTGATGGCGTTATTCAGGCCATGATCTCGTATAAACTTCATGTCTACACATACTGACTTCTACAATCACAGACAACGTAGGCGCTAACCCTCATCTCGTTGCTGCGGAGACAATCGAGAAAGTCGTGACCAAATACCCGCGAAAAGGCTGGTCTTCGTGCTTCGCTGCTTGTATGACGGAAGAAATGGATTTGAAGCCGTGGTGCCACACCACCGCCCTGGAAGGATTTGTGGATGCCATCGTAGGGAACAAACTTATGGAGCCGTACGACACGTAAGCAAGCATGAGTGCTGATGGGATTGTACCATGCACGTCTGCTTTCATTCATGGCGAATCGTCTCAAGACACATGGCCAATCCTCTCAAGGCACATAGCTCAATCGGCAGAGGTGCAGTCACTTGTCCATTGCCGATGCAAATGAGATATTACCGGTGCTTCTTAGTCGGTACCTTCATTAGAATGCAACAAGACATTTGCTCTTATTTCGTGGAACCTAGCGTCGATTGCGGTGACTTGTCCGAAACCCGATAGTGTTGGTGTATTTCATTTGCAATATGCATATAATTGCCCAGGACGGTGTTGTAAGCGTGTGACAAGGGCAAACACCGAGTACGTGTTGGCCCTTATGGTATTTCTTTCATTTCGTTTGTTAATTGTCGTTCTCTCCTAGCATCCCAAATATTTCGTTTCCACCCATCGGTTCTCCATATCATCTCCTATCCTCGCCACGACTATCTTGATCTCGGGGAAAACGCTCAGCACACGGTTCATACCCACGCGACCGGCCGCATAAGTAACGAACGCTATCCTCTCCTCAGGAACACCGTGATCCACCAGAACCTGGACAGCCATCAAGGCCGCAGCACCAGAAGAGAATTGAGGATCCAGGACAAGAACAAGACTGTGCTGAGCGATGTTCTGAGGAAGTGCTCGGTAGTGCAGCTCCGGTTCTCCAGTGCGGTAGTTTGTCTGAATCAGAATCCTACCCGTGACACAGTCCGGAATCGTGCGTCGCAAACCAGTCTCGAATGCACTACCGCCGCGGAGAACCACTACAGCGCTGACGTCTCCCTCCTTCTTCAGGCCCATGTAGAGATTGTTCTGTGGTGTGCTTACTTGTCTGGGCTCGAATGGCATGAAGTCCACCGCGGTCTCGATGAGCAACGCGACCATCCTGTCAAAGTAGAACACAAAGTCCTCCTTGGACGTGCTCTGGTCCATGAGCATTGTGTGCATACCCTTTACCTGGTTTGTCTGCTCGAGTACCTTTGCGTTACTGTGCAGTGGTCTGTCTTCGGCGAGCTGTCCGAGACGTCGAAGCTCCATCTGATGCTGTGCAGACTTTTCTTTGAGAGTCTTCCTTACTTGGTCAGCGACCATAGAGATAGCAACCTTGTTTTCAATGCCTCGAGGAACGATAAGATCGGCAATCTCTCGCTGGGGCGCGACATATTTGTAGAAGTTTGGCTTGACGAAACCGAACCACTGCTTAATGCAGCCTTCAATGTCTCGACCGCGTTCTTTGACATCTCGGACTAGACGTCGCGAAAGACAGAGATCGGAGTCAGCCTCGGCGAAAATCTTCAAGTCGAGCATATCCAAGACTCGCTGGTCGTGAAGTGCGAAAATTCCCTCCAGGATCACAACGTGAGGAGAGTAGATTGTGGTGGTCTCTTCGAGTCGCGCATGCTTAGCGAAAGAATAGACGGGCACTTCTGCGACTTTGCTGGTCGATGATCAGCTCGAAGTATCTTCAGTGACAGCATTATCCGTACCCAGCCTTGATGTCTTTGAGTCTCTCAACCAAGATATCAAAATCAATGGCCTCGGGCGAATCGAAATCATATTCGTTATTAAAAGCCTTAGCCGATTCCTCGGGTGTCAGTGGCTTGTAGAACGAATCCTATCATTCTTAGTATCTCGGCACGTGACCTAGCCTGGATCTCTCTGACGCACCATAGAGAGGATCACGACCCATGGCAGATTCATGGAAGCCACGATAGCCATCGCCAAAGATGTCTTACCGGACCCTGAACTTCCTGCCACACCAATAATGTTGGCGTTGCCCCATGGCGGCTGGTAGTGGGTTCGGCGGCCAGTTGTAGACATCTTGATGGTGTGACTTTCGGAGATTTATGATCGAAATTCACCTCATGTCGCACGAGGTATATAGCGGCGAAGGAATAAAGATATGCAAAGAGCTATGTAGTGATAAGGCAAGAAATGATTTTGTAGGCTGCTCGGTCCCGGCCGCTAAGAGTGGCAGATGAGTGCTCGGACCAGCAAATCGCCAAGCGGCGCTAGGAAGCGAGCTCGAGTTTCTCTTCACCAACGACGTTCCATCAAACCTTTCTGCACCAACTGCACGCAAACTTTGCGCGTGCCTACGACACTCGACCGCGGTCGGGCAGCTTCACTTTTTCCCTGATGGACGTCGGATGAGGTGATAGAGCTTCTGCTTCATCATGGTACGCGTGACCGAGCCGTCAATGCTGCGCCCCGCATGCTGACCGGATGGGCAGAGCTCATCTACCGTTTCTGTCTCGGCTGCAACGCCAACACAACATCACTTCCAGAGGAAAATTGACGATGTCAAGCCCTCTAAGACGTAAGTAAAAGAAGCCCTCTCTGTTCATGCCCTCTTATATGATGCGATAAAAAATAAGTTGGGAATCTCTCCGAAAATTCCGTGTAGAGCACAACATAACTTGTAGACTGATCCTCGAGCAACGTTCCTTGCTCTGTCCATGCTTGTTCTTGGCGGCTTCATACAGCAACACTCGCTAACATGCATTGAAGGGATATCAACTTTGTCGTCATGGACTATCTGATTAGCGAGGGTTATCCCCGAGCTGCTGAGAGGTTCGCCAAAGAAGCGAACATCCAGTTGCCTCTTGATGAGGAGTCCATCCAGTTGCGCGTAGAAATACGACAGGCTATCCACGCTGGCGACATCGACACTGCCGTCACCAAGATCAATGATCTGAACCCCCAGGTAAGTTTGCGACATGCTTCACACACGTTCCCCACTTGCAGGATTATAACCAGTTTCATGCACCACGCATAATCTTCTTGATGATAATCAAACCTTCAGTCCTCAGTATGATTGCAAGCACACACACTTTGTTTACTTAACACATTGCTTTACCGAGCTCTGCTAATGAGTGTATCAGATCCTTGACACCGATGCTGCACTGCATTTCGCTTTGCTTCGGCTGCAACTGATCGAATTGATCCGATCATGCACTTCGTCCGGAACATCCGACGTAGCGCCAGCCTTGAACTTCGCGTCACAGCAACTGGCTCCTCGCGCCGCTACAAATCCGGACTTCCTGAAGGATCTTGAACTCACCATGACGTTGCTCATCTTCCTCCCTGCCACCGGCAAGTTGCAGAAAGAGCTTGCTGAGCTTCTTGAGCCCTCCCTTCGTCGCGATGTCGCTAGTAGGGTCAACGAAGCCATCTTGACAAGCATGGGAGCTCACGGAGAGGCGCGCATGAGGAGCCTGGTTCGCCTTCGCCAATGGGCAGAGACGAAGGCTAGGGAAACCAGCAAAGACATCCCACCCGTCCTGCCGTTGGGTCTGCAGGACGCTGAGGATACCATCGTTGGAAACAACGGGGAGGGCGCTGATGTGATGGTGCAATAAGGCTCCGTATTGGATATGACAGGGCTCATGCTTATGCCTTACCTTGAACACTATGCCTCATGGCATCTTAAGTCACGATGATACGATATAATAATGAACATCCATGATTCTTGGGCGGCAGGCGCCGCCCACCCTACCTCAGTTATTGCCTCTTGCCCCTTGTCGCTCATTGATGTCCTGTCACATCGTGCTATCAACACAGACGCCTATCTGATTTCTTCAATTCGCCGTCGGTGATCCCATTCAATGTCCTTTCATCCGCCTCCACACGATAGCTGAATATTCCGGTTACGCAAAATTGACTTCGAACGCTGGAATATCGAGACAGCGACGACGGCAGGATCAGTCGTGCCACCCTACCCTTCCTACAGCAGGACAAGGTTCCAGCTGGACGGACCTTTATCACAATATAGCCTGATCCGTGCAATCAGTGAGCATGTCGCGCTACTCAAGTTGACTTCGTCGACTGGGCCAACGTGGCGACGACCGTCAATAGCAGAGGTAAGAGCTAAGGGTCGCTCGCTCGCTGCTAAGAGGGCGCGTAAAGAGGCGTGCAGTGGGATGTCGTGTGTTCAAGCTGGCTACGTGGTGTACTGGATTTTGGCGACATCAACATTGATATAATGTTTTTCGTAGCAGGGCATGCTTTTTCACGGAGTGAAGGCTGAGTGATTCCAGGTGCATGTTTGTATTCACTTTCACTTGTCTTCACCTGAAGTCAAGCCATTGTCAACAAACTTATACACCTCCCGCGTTCTATCGATTATATAGTACTCTACTCGCACCAACATGGACTCCGCCTCAACTGCTGACGAGCATGCAAGCGACACATCTGTATGCACCGCCTTTCCCCTAATGTGAAACTCGCTGATACGAGACCAAGTCCCAACTCCTCGACACCTTCCACGACCAGTATCTGCAAGTGAGAACCACCATGTCCCAACAAGACAAAGAAATCACCCTGCTTCGCGCACATCTCGAGACCTCCACCGCCACAGTCACAGCCAAGGACACCGAGATCGCCCAGCTCCGCCTGCGCCTCCAACAAGCTTCGGACAAAGAGCAACACCATAAAGACAAGATGTCCCAGCTTGGGAAAGACTACAAGAGCGCCAGGCACCGCGAGTTCGATCTCCTCGCGGATGTTAAGCAGAACGAAGCGGCTAAGAGATTGGGCAATGTTCATAGGAATACAGACCATTTTATAAGGCGCGAGGTTGAGAGGTTGAACAGGGAGTTGGACGAGCTTAAGGAGCGGGTTGGGGTGACGGACGAGGGATTGTGAGTTGGCTGTCGGCGCAAGTGTGTTTGGAGAATTAGCATAGTAGGATATACAGATCTCAAAAGATCAGCTGTCTTGAAGCTCTTTGAGATGTGGTCTTAACTTGTTTGCCGGACTTTCGTTTTGCACTGCTCCAAACTGACCAAAATTAGTGACACCGCCCAATTTCACTGCTCTGCTTCACCTTCACCGCGCGTCAGCTGACCGCGGACTTACCCACAGATCTTTATAAAAGATTCATCGACACCTGACGAAACCTTCTCCACCCAGTAGTCAACACTCAACTCATCTCCCATCTCCAGTCTAGGACCAAAGCTTGCAGCATCTACATCGCGTTCAAGATGGCCGATCCTCCCAAACAACCCGTGGAGGAACCGTCAAAGGACGCCCCCGTAAGTTTTACCTGCCCTGTCGCAATCGTTCGTGAAGCTGACATCACAAGGCAGATGAGCTGTTTAATGACCCCAAATTTCACCAGCACTTCGACAACTTATTTGACAAGTTCTGCAAGTCATATAAATACGCGAAGGCTCGCGTCGACGACAGTGAACGGATCATTTCAGAGAGTCGAGCAGAACTTCGAAAATTAGTCAATGGTGAGAAGTGCGAATACAGTCAGCTTCTCAAGGAAATGAACAAGCAAGAAGCGATTGCCCGCGCGGAGGGATATCTAGCCATATGAGAAAAATCCTATCAGATGAGACTCAAGATGCTGAGCTTTTGCAAGCGAGGCCTCTACGAGTGGGATTGTGTGAGAAACCAGTAGTGGCGAGATTGAGATCCGGGAGTGCCCGTCACAGCACCTTGGTGTGATTGGGAAGACATAGGCAGGGCAATGATAGGGACCCTTCCTGATCTACTCTTTGCGGTCTACAATCTAGCACGTAGTACCTACAGACAGGTACAAAACACCATTGGGGGAATTGGAAAGGCACCATTGACTCTGTAGCGCTTCGAATGGAGCCCTTTGATTTCAATCAATAGAGTCTGGAATTTCTGAGAGCCCATTGCAGCACTACTCATTTCGTTGACAATGTCTATTTAGCGATTTTGTGACTCGGGTGACCAAAAATGGCCCAAGATCTCGAGTTCGTCGAGACAAGGCATTTGGGCCTGCGCTCACAGAGCTACTCCACTTTCACTTCCACTTCATTTGACCCCACGTCTTCTAACATATACAAACAGATCTTGTTCACTCACGGCGCGCTTCGTCTCACCAGACATCTTAACTCCGATCCTGAACTACAGCGAGCAGCTTTCAAAGCACTCCCAAAATGTCCGCGCCGACCGACCAGTCTGGCAAGAAGGCCCCGAGCGATAGCCATGCAAGTCTCAAGTTATGTCACATACCTAATGAAGCTAACATAGCAAGGCTGACATGGTTACCGAGTTGTTCGACCAACTCTGCAAATCTCTCAAACTCGCAGAGGACATACTCTACCTTTCTGGGCTACACATTCCTGACGTTCGCTCGATCCTGGAGAGACTTGAGAACACCGAGGACCCTGGAAACGTCCATGGGAAGCAGGAGACAATACTGAGACTGGAGAATACCCTCGCTACCTTGAAGACTGGGTATGAGCGAGATCTTGTGGAGGTGGAAAAATGCAAGGAAGCGCTGCGCGCCTGGAAGCCTGAGTGGAAGCTTAGTCTGGAGCAGAAGAAACTTCTCGCAAAGCTCACGAAGTGATTTGAGTGTGTCTTCGTACAACGTGGCAACGGTAGGGGGCAGGGTGACGGTGGAAAGCGTCCAAGTCTGGGTTCCGCAGCCTGGAGGTTAGCGCGCGACATTTGAATTCGGCTACGCATTCGATCAAACCTGCCATCTCTTTGCTCTTCCTTCATTTGATTCCGAGAACTATCCACGATATGATTAAAAGTCGAGTTCCACCCGGAGCCACGAGAACTGGCAAGGCATCATGTACTTCACTTGACCTGCGTTCAATCTTACATTCACCCAGATGGACTTTCTCAAAATCTCAAATGCACTCGTATTCACTACAGCCCTCGATGCGACCTACTACTTATAAGTAGGTCTCTTGAGTTCTACCCTTCCTCCCTCACCCAACACTCTCCCTACTGACAACAACCGCACATCTCATTCTCTACTGCAGCCCAGCAGTCATGGGTTCCGCTCAGGATGACAAGGCTCCACAGCTGAATGCTCCTCAGCAGAATGTCCCTCAGCATAATGTTCCTCAGCAGAACGTTCCTCAGCATGCTCTTCAACAGGCCCGTCTAGTGCAGGTTCGTCGTCAACAGCAGTTTCTTCTACAGCAGCAGGCCCTACTGCAGCAAGCTCAAAAGCAGCAGCAACAGCAGCAGCAACAGCAGCAGCCTAAACAACAGCAGAACGTTCCTCGTGGCGGCAAAGTCCCCCTCAAACGACCTGCTGAGGATTCTGATGCAGATGTCTCGGTAAGTCAACCACAAAGTACACGATTCCACAAATACAAGACTAACTTTAACAGGTCGAAGAAGCCCTCGAGCAACTCAACAAGTCATGCAAGCGAGCCAAAGCCTCCATCGACGCAGCAAATGCCAAGGACAAGGAGATCTCTGACCTTCGCCGTGCTCTCCAGACTTCCACCGATGCAGTAGCTGCCAAGGATAGGGAGATCGTTGTCCTTCGCCAATCCCACCAGGATACTGTGCAATACGGGTATCAGATCCATAATGACAGGGCCGCCCAAGAGGAGGCGTGGGTTGCAAAGGAGAGGAAGTGGATTCGAGAGAAAATGGCTCTGCAGACTTTCGCCTGGACCCGGGGATCGGACAATGAGAAGCTTAAAAACGAGGTTGCCAAGCTGAACAATCATCTAGCCCTCACGCAGCGTCGCGAGATTGAGGCTGACAGGAAGCTGGACGAGTACAAGAAGCGCATCCGTCAGATGGGTGAGGAGGAGTGAGTAGGTCGTATGGAGAACGGTGTCGGCACGTGAGGCGACATTGGAGGTTGGAATCATGTGGATACCTACAATGACCTGAGAGTTGGATGCAACATACAATAGTTGCTTCAACTATAATCAATTCGAATCAAATCAATTGTTCATAAACTGATTGTCACCTGTGATCCTGCTAGTATTTGCCATCCTACGCTCAGTTTTACTTGAGCTCCTTGTTAGATGCTTGATACAACCATTCAACAAACATCTCCTCAATGTGTATATCAGGCGGCCGGTTCCTTCGAAGCCTCAGTACCATACCATACTCACATATACCACACGCACACATACAACACTCATACATACCACATTCACAAGTAGACAGGATGTCAGCACCCTCCGAACGTCCCGCTCAATACCCCACCGAATTCCCCACTATTTTGAAGGGTGTATTACCTGCCCGAGAACAACAATCATGGACTCAAGTGCGCCAAAGAATCCATCCATGTTACTTCTAAGCTGACTGATCACCAGATCGAGCAAGCTCTTGCAAATCTGAGAGCCCAGCTTCAGACTCTCTTCACAGAACGCACAAGCTCCGAACATGCTAGTCAGACCCTCCGGGACCGCTAAGGGGACCAGATTCCACGAGATCGTAATGAACTCTGTGGAGTTGAGGAGCCTGCACACAAGTTCAATACAAAGGCTCAAGATGAGTTGATCAAAGCGCTTCTCTACTTTCGTGAGCTTGTGCAAGAAGTCTCAGGAGGTCGGGAGTGTGTATGAGGAACTGAAGCAATATTTGATAGAACACAGTCAGCGAAATGCAAGAGAGTGCTTCCGTATTTGAGTTTGTTGAACGTGATTAGTGCAGTCGTGATCTCACTCAGCTCTTCTATAACGATTCTGCAAGTGTTTAACTTCTTTAACGTTTTTCAACATCATCGAATGATTTGTAGGTATATAATAATCATCAAAAGCTTGTCGGATGTCGTGAAATCAAGGATCCCCCTCACGAATGTGTTGCTATCATTTGCTATCAGCAATTAGTTTTCCTTGAACGTGCTATCCCTTTGTTCGATGTCTGAATGTCGAATTTCTGATACAATCACCCAGCAAACACAGCCTCAACATGTATATTAGACAGCCGCTTCCTTCACAGCTTGAATCCCATACCACACTCACATCTCAACAAGATGTCATCTCCCGCCGGATTGCCCCCGTATTCACCCCCATCGCGCGCTGAATCGCCTACGGAAACACCTGCAGAAGCACCCGGTGAAGCATCCGTCACATCTCCCGCATCGCCCTTATCATCGCCCGTATCATTTACAAAAGTGCAAGATTCAACTGCTAAGCTGTTCGCTGACCTGAACGCCGCCGAGGAACGCGAAGATGCTCATACAAAGGCCTTCGAGAAGGTAGGAGCCGAGAAATAGCAACTGAAAAAACGGCTGGGATAACCGAACACTAGATACTGGTACAACGGTTTCCCGAGCCCACAAGACTTAAAGCGAGAAATCCAACTACACAGCGTGACAAACTCCAAACTGACCTAGAAGCCGCTAAGGAACGCGAAGATACTCTGAAAGCGGCTCTCGACGAGGTAAAAGCTGAGAACGAGGAGCTGAAGAAGCGACTGGGAATAGCTGAGAAGAGGGGCAAAGAGGCTCGAGACGAGTTGCAGAAGAAAAATCTCCGCATTCGGGAGCTTGAGGGATAGGTCTGAGGTCATGCATCTGGATGGGAAGTTCAAGTGGTACTGGACATGGGATACCTGGCAAGACGCAGAGGAATAACGTTTCTTAGATCACAGCATATGTAGTTGGAGTAGTCTCGATACCACAGAACTCTTTTACGTTCATCATGTAACCAATTGACCTGCCGAATCGTCTCGCGTCATCGTCCTCAGTGCCTCGAGATTTAAGAACATTAGTAGGATGCTGTTCATTAGAGAAGATAACCTCGCGAGCATGTTGCTATCATCAACAATCAGTTTCCATTTGTTCGATATCTGGTTGTTAAATTTCTGATTGTCGGATGTCTGTTTTTTTCAAAAGGTCTGACACAATTACCTAGCAAACAGCGCCGTAACATATCTAAGAGACAGTGATTCCCCTCACATCCTCTTCCCTAAACCATTCGATAACATCATCATCGAAGCCGACAAACATGCCACCTAAACCAAGTATCGACGAAGAACTCTCTTCCGTAGGCCAGAGACCCTATTTTCGTCACTTCTAGGCTGACAGGATAACAGGTACATAAAAGCATCACGCGCCTGGAAGATAAATTGAAAAATAAAGTCAGCGATGAAATCTCCAAGCTCCATACTGTGCTTCAATGGGCTAGGAGGTTTGCGGTAGCTCTAGAGAACCTAGAAGAGAAGCAGAGAATAGAAGCAACGGCTACAGAGTTGGAGCAGCGGTTAGCACAAGTTGAGGAAGAGAAGAAGGAATCCCTTAAGCAGCTGATGGACGCGCAGAAGCGTCTTAATAATTCTGTCTTGGGTTTGTGAGCTTGAGTGGAGAGCCTGATAGAATCCAATATGGGTGTTAGGGTGTTACCACAGTATCGTAGAGAATGAATCGTCAAGCAAATTTCGAGAAATGTTCGCTATTCAGATTCAATCAAGACTGAAAAGGGCCGTTCAGGTTTTGATTGGACTAATTATGCAGTCGTCAATATCGTCGGATATGCTATTCTATTGTTGATATTTGAATACGACTAAATGTCTTCTGAAAGCAGATAGAGCGCTAGGTAATGAGATATCGCTTCGTCAAAAGCTTTTGATGCCATTCATCGTTCCCACCGCTCGATGGAATCTCTCAGACGATTCAGATCCTCCATATTCGGGAATAGTTCGCTGCCGTTTGATGAGTCCAGTTTACCGATGGCCTTTAGAAAAGCATCGAACATTCTTACGATAGGCTGCCGGATCCGGTCTTCGCATTGGGTTCTCGTCCATGACCTCTTCAACTGGGACAGGAAGAAATACACGTCGTCTTTCACAACAGTCATTTCGGCCCACATGACGGTTCGCCCAAGCTGATCATCAGGTAAGTCAAATGTGTACTTCCACTCGATCATACTGAATGGAGGCTGCGTGCATAGTCTTGACCAGGCAGCCAGTCTACAGAACAATATGAAGAAGACCTTTCCAGTGCTATGAAAGTACTCGGGATCATGATGCATCGCATGAAGGTTCCGACGAAATTCTGAAATAGGTATTCTGGTAACTGTGTACAAATTACCGAATGGTTGACAGGCCTTCCAGTGGTTCGACATATAGTCGTCAAGGAGGAAGTCTTTCGGTGGATAGGTATACGACTTGCGAAGCTCGGGGATGATCTCGATGGTCAGATTGTGATTGCGAGCCAGTAGAGCTCTGTGAGAAGGTTGCAGTCTCCCAAGCCACCGCATGACCGAGGCGAAATTAAGGTTTCGAACGATCCATGTGAAAGATGCTTCGGCGTAATACATGTACGCCGCCTCGATGCGAACAGCGCGACAAATCTGCAGCAGCGCTACGGGTGAGTGTCTGACACGGCCGTAATTCATGAAAACAGGCTTTTGCAGATCGCCGAACACATGGGTGTATATCAACGACCTGAGCTCGCTTGGGAGTGCAGCTAATGGACACAGTTTCGATGGGTTCGCAGGTTTGATGAAGTGCAGATCTGCATTATATGCTATGCTTTCGCGAGCTCGTCTTGTGAGCGTGGAAGGCCTTTTCAATTGTTTCCCAGGTGTTGGGCTTCTCGGTTTTATCGGAGACCCACTGCTCTGAGGAGTTTCTGATGTGGCTGCAATCTGCTGTTTGGATCCGCCAGGACTGGCTCTAAGGGTCGAGGATCGAGTCGCCTTCGCAAAAGATGGCGTCACCATGCCGTTTCTGAAATGTGCGACAGATCACAGAATGCCAGAAACGGTTGATGAAGTGACGCCTACTCTCCCCTCAAGATCCAATTACTAGGTGCAGGACGACACAATCGCCGTAGTTGGTAATTACTGGTAGTTGTTGCGTGACAAGTCAGGCCAAAAGCTTCTATTTGCATTACAAGCTTTCTGTCAAGGTGGTAGTCGACGACGTTGGTAATCGCGAGAGACCGGAGAAGGCGAGTGCAGTGGGGCGGCACGTGAGCACGCGCGAACCTGCTCGACCCGGCCCATCAACGCGTCGCATCACTGACATCACATCAAGCACAGAGAATCCTTCGATGTTGAGCGTACTCACTCACCATGGCAGACGACATGGATGTTGCGCCGCCGTCGCCTCGTGGAACGAAACGCAAAGGTGATGAGGCACTTTCGCTTCCAGCACCGCGAAGAATCAAAGCGCTTGCCCAAGATGTCGTCAACAAGATTGCGGCTGGCGAGATCATCGTTGCGCCAATGCATGCATTGAAAGAGCTGATCGAAAACGCTGTCGATGCGGGGTCGACAGCCTTGGAGATCCTGGTGAAGGACGGTGGCCTAAAGTTACTGCAGATCTCAGACAATGGTCATGGCATCGATGTTTGTTCACCCTTGGTATTGTTGATGTATACTCACAACAATATAGAAAGAAGATCTGCCAATATTATGTGAGCGCTTCACCACCTCCAAGCTAAAGGAATTCGAGGACCTCACGACCATCGGGACTTATGGTTTTCGAGGCGAAGCGCTTGCAAGTATTAGCCACATTGCTCACCTGAAAGTTACGACTCGGACGAAAGAATCGAGCTGCGCTTGGGAAGCACACTACTCGGACGGCAAATTAGCCAGTCCCAAGCCGGGCCAGAGTGCTGAACCAAAGCCCAAGGCTGGAAGACAGGGAACCGTCATCACAGTCAGTCATGTGTGTACGCAATCATCGCCACAACTAACGCCGTACAGGTGGAGGACTTGTTCTACAATGTCCCTTCTAGGCGACGCGCTTTTAGATCCGCAAGTGAGGAGTATGCCAAGATTCTCGATATAGTAGGTCGGTACGCTGTCCACTGCAAAAGCGTGGCATTTTCTTGCAAAAAGGCTGGCGACAATACGGGGAGCACAATCTCCGTTCCTGCATCTGCTGAGATCAAAGACCGTATACGACAGATCCACGGCAGCGCTGCAGCAAATGAGCTTGTCAGCCTCAAAGCTGAAGACCAGCGATGGGGTTTCAAGTGTGAAGGCTGGGTGAGCAACGCAAACTACAGTTCGAAGCGCACAACATTATTACTGTTCATCAACCACAGATCTGTGGAATCGCAAGTGATTAAGAAGGCCGTGGAACAGACCTACGCCACGTTCTTACCGAAGGGCGGCCATCCGTTCGTATACCTCAGCTTGGAGATTGAGCCACAGCGAGTGGACGTCAACGTGCACCCAACAAAGCGCAACGTGCACTTTCTAAATGAGGACGAGATCGTCGCCATGATCTGTGACGAGATTCGCGAGAGTCTGAGCAAGGTCGACACGAGTAGATCGTTCATGACTCAGTCTCTATTGTCCAACCCAAAGGCTCCGTTCGCCACGCCAATGAAGCAGACGACGCCTGTGACCCCAGACGCCGATGACACACCCAGCCGTAGTGTTGTACGCGCTCCTAGCACAACAACGAAGAGGCCTTATGAGAACAATCTGGTAAGGACAGATGCATCGGCACGCAAAATCACATCTATGCTGCGGCCTGAACGGACAATTGAAGAAGCCGCCATCGAAGGCGACGACGACATGGAATACGAGTATGTCGAACGAGAGCCAATGGCTTGTCGATTGACGTCTATCAAAGAACTACGTGCTGAAGTACGGGATGCTATGCACAACGAGTTGACAGACATCATCTCAACACATACATTCGTGGGTCTTGTAGATGAGCAGAAACGCATCGCGGCGATACAAGGTGGCGTGAAGCTGTTCCTCGTCGACTATGGGATGCTTTGTAACGAATACTTCTATCAGGTCGGCCTGACAGACTTCGCCAATTATGGTATGCTTCGCTTCAACCCACCACTGCCTCTTCAAGACCTACTCAGAGTCGCAGCAGAGCAGCAAAAGAACAGTGCGGGTGATGCAGCGGAAGAAGTCGATTGGGATGAAGTCGTCGACAGTGTTCAAGAGCTGCTGATCAGTAAAGCCCCACTGCTTAGCGAGTACTTCTCGATTGAGATTACTCCGGAGGGCGAGCTGTGTTCGCTGCCTATTCTGATCAAGGGATATACACCTTCTTTGGCGAAGCTGCCAGAGTTCCTTCTGCGTCTTGGTCCTCATGTGGTTTGGGACGAGGAAAAGCCCTGCTTCCAGACACTTCTGCGCGAGCTGGCATCGTTCTACACACCAGAGTCGTTACCATTGCCGCCATCGTCATCGAGCAACGGGAGCGAGAAGGGCAAAGAGAGAGCCGCAGAAGAGGATCCGGAGATTGCACTAAGGCGCAGGAAGTTGAAGAAAGCCGTCGAGCACGTGATCTTCCCTGCTTGCAAAGCGCGACTGGTGGCTACTAAGGGATTGCTGAAAGGCGTCATGGAAGTTGCGAACCTCAAAGGGCTTTACAGAGTCTTTGAGCGATGCTGAAGCCAACATAAGACGGCAGTATCAGATATGTTTGCATACGAATGCAAGTCCTTTGCTATTCACTTTTGTTGTCCATTCGCGCCTCAGCAGTGCAGTACTGATCGACCTCTCTACTTAGCACCCCTCTTCTCCAACAACTCATCCTGCGTCAGCAGTTCCTCCTCCTCCACGGGCGCGCGCTGTACATCATGGCCCTCATGCACAAAACCCGAGTTCCCATCGAACTCACTCTGCTGCTTCCTCACATGCTTCGCATAGCGATCATGGCCCTTTGCCTGAGGCACCTTATCAGCATCGTCCAGATTCTTCTTCTCGATATTCGAAGTAATCTGGTCCCCTGTGCCGCTGAGTACCTCCCCCGTGGAGCCCTGGTCCTCAACGCCGCGCGGGATGTCGAAGGCGTTGTCGGCGGCGTGGGCTGGGTTGGTGTGCGAGTAGTAGCCCGGGTTGGGGGATTTTTGGTCGGGCCGGGGGACTGAGGGGATCTTTTTGCGTGAATTGTTAGAATTGGGGATTGTGGAGGTGGGCGTAGTTATTTCTTCTTGAGTGTGCTGTGCGTACCAGTCGCTGTTGGCCGGCGTCGCCTGGAATGGTGGTGCCTGTCACCGCCATGTCTTCGAGACGGCCGCCTTGGTGGGGATCTGTTGGTGCCATTGTGGAGATCTGTGTGGGAATAATGTGGTTTGGATACCAATTGTATGATCGATTGAAACTTCACAGGAACTGTCTTGGATATAAGGACTGCGTGATGTCGAGGTACACTGCGGCGTCACACGCACGCGACCTCCTCATTAAGTACTCTCCTCATTACACGTCTAGATTCAAAAATGCATCATATCGTCATTATGAATTATCACACGGTGTTTGCTGATGTCATGCAGACCGCGAAGGGTCGTGATGTCGTGACCGTGGCTGATAGCTGTGGCGCGGTTACCTACTCTGGGCGCTGCCAAGTGAGCTGCACGTGCTGCGGCGGCGCGAGTGCCCTCCTGGGCGGACCAGGACTGTTGGACGCAGTAGCAACGAGCCAACAAACAATCAACAACACTGTTAACTGCCACACGCAGACAGATCGAGAGCTGCACTACCCCGTCGACCCGGTTGTCCAATGCCTGCAGAACAAGCGTCCGTCGAAGTGCGCCGCAAGGCCGCTCGCGAAGTCATTGACATTCTGCATGAAATCGCGACTTTGCTGGTATGTCAACAAACGAAGCCCAGGAACAAAATCGAACACGTGAACTCACAGCAGCCACTCAGAACACACATCTCGACCGCCAACAGCTCTCCTACTGTGTCTCGCTCATTGAGAATGGTGCAAACCCCGAAGCACTGGCGGTGAGTTCAACCCTTCTTGTCGCTGAAAACGTCCTTGCGATGCATGAGGCCAGAGCTACTTTTGTTGTGTGATGATAACGGAGCGAGACTGACGCGATACAGCAAGTGATCCAACGCCTTCGCGAGGACTATCCGCTATCAGATGATGGGGAAGCCGCGATATGAAGTCCAAGAATTGCAACATCAATAAGCGCGCGCTGCCCGTAGTCGGGCACCGAAAACATCCCCCTCCAGCCGCTGCATAAGGCGCACGTGAGAGTTCCTCACCATCGTGCAAGCATGTGAGAATCAAAAGAAACGAATGCCTGTCTATCAGCGGATCCCACGGCGGCTCCTTCCGCTATCTCTGGTCTCAAGCCCATTGCATCGCATTGCATCTAAGATAACTAGGTGTTTCTCGGTAGCCGAGCGCGCGCGAGCGAGCGTTAGTGTTGGTGTTGGTTGGATTAGTATTCCCGATTCCCGTGGCCCCGCGTCATCCCTGGCACACGCGCGCGTGAGCGCTTGGCGGGAAAGCTTGGGTGAGCGCTGATGGAGGGTGGATGCGGGGCGTTGTTGGTACTGCATGCACTGTTATCAGGTCGCGATAAGGTGGGAGCTTGAAGCAACATGTCGGCGGCTTTGCGGGACGGCAGTCCTACAGACAAGAAAGAACGCAAAGAGGGGTTGTGAAGTCACTACCATGCGGAGAGTTCGGATGGTACACGCCATCAATATCTGCTAGTGACTTAGATATCGTTCGTCGATGATCAAATCTAATTCGATGCTCTACTACAGTCCCGAGGGACTTGAGGGGTATACTATAAACGCCATAATACGCAATTGCTGGTAGATAGCGAATGGCCTTTGGGGGGTATCTCAACGAGGGAATAATTGGGTATCTTTCTTGCCTTCCAAAAGAAAACAGAGTTCCAGGGAAAACCTAACGCCCACCACGACCCTCGATTGAGGGAGGGAAACCGGTTTATCTGCTGCCCCAGGTGGGCGATGACTGGCGCTGCCTGAAGTTGCCCTTCTCATCGGCAACCTTGCGAAGCGCCTTCTCAGCCTTTGCTTCCTGCTTGTCGAGGAAGCCGTTGTAGATAGACGGGAGGATGCGCTTAGAGTCTAGTCGTGTTGTCAGTAAACCCTTCGCAAGAAACACCTCTCGTGACTCCAAAAAACTTACTCGCATGATCCGCAGCAAACAAAATGCCATCCGCGCCCTTCTCCCCCGCAACCCTAACAGCCTCCTCCAACAAGCCCTCACCAACACCCTTGCCCCTATACTTCAGCTTAACAGTCCATCCCCTCACAATCGCCTTGCCCCTCCTCCTCCTCCCCCTCTTCTTCGCCGCATCCCCATCCGCCCAGCCCAACACCAACGCACCGATAACATCCTCACCCCACTTGGCGACAATAACCCGGTCGTCACCAAGCCACTCCGCGCCCACCTCCTCCGCGAGCATGAGATACCCGCCTGTGGCCCAGCGGATAGCGATCAGGAACGCCATCACGATGCCCCCGGCCGTGGTCCCGAAGACAAAGTAGTCCCCGTGCGCGCGCAACATGTACTGTGCGACTACGGCCATGACAACGCCCAGAGCAGCCAGGTTGACCGGGTGGAAGATCATCGTCTTGCTTGCTACCTGCCGCTGCTGGGCGACTGAGTCCGCGATCAGGTTTAGCCCGTCGATGCGGTCGTCTGGGGTGCTGGCGGTGTAGGTGGAGAGTTGGGGGATTTCATTTGTGGGTTGTTGCTGTTGCGCTGGGGTGGAGATTTGGGCGTTGTTGTTGGCGGACGACATGATTGTGGTTTTTGTCTCGGCGGGTGAGGGATACGCGGGTGCGGGGAGGGTGGAGTAGGAGAGCGAGGTTGGGATGTGGGGTTGCGATGGTTGCTGCGCTGAGTAGTAGCCTGCGCGGAAGGTGGTTGGCGTGCCCAATGGTGAGGGTAGGTCAGGGTCGATTCTGAGGTTTGCGCTCAAGGAGGTGAGGAATGCTGTTTGCGGGTGGAGTGGTTAGCTTGTGGGTGGGTTTTTTTCGGTGTTGGGTGTGGTGGTGGGAAGTTGGGCGGTTTCTTGGTTGACATCATGTCCATCAGATGCTCGCACGACCACCCTCCCCATCAAACACCGAGAATTGGAAAAAGACGTACCAGCACTTGTGCGGAATCCAGGTAGCGAAGGAATTGCAGGAATTGCAGGAATTGCCTTCTCAAAGCCAGATAGCTGGTTCACAATAACCGTGTCGCCGAGCGTGTAACGTTGCGGGAAAGCATGCGGGCCCGGGGGGACTTTCAAGTGCGAGGGGGGAAGTTGGCGGCCCATCTCTCTTTTATAAAGAACAACAAAATTACATGTACAAAATGGTATGGTATCCGGGTCCGGCCTGGGTCTCGAAGAGTGCACTAAGTAACCGAAAGGAAGCACAAAAGCATTAAACGAGGTTAAGTGTTAAACGTGTTCTGGAATCCAATAAACAAATATGGGGAGCGGGCGTTCTTCAAAGGCGTTAGGTGTGAAGTGGTCAGCCTCAGAGCAAAAAAATATGATGCACTGGTGGGAAAACGTGCGTCTATGTATTGGCTCAGCCAAGACGACAGTAACGTACACACCACACGGGCCCCGTCCGCGATGTGGGCAGGTTTTCAGCGGGCTGGTACGGTAGTGTGGGAACGCAGGCCCCCCAGGCGCGATCTTCACAGGCCTTATCCGCGCCAGTGTGTTCGCCGATTCCCTATTGGTGAGCCGACGAGCAAATGCAAAATGCACAGATAACGCTGTGCTCTGGGCCCCCCTGCTGCTTCGCGGGCTGCTGCATGCGCAGGATGAGCAGACTTTGCATATTGGATTGGCAAAATTCTTGTTGGGGTCCGAGAGAAAGGAAGAGGGAAAAAAAATATTGAGAATGCTTGCAGCATCTCGGGTTCGCCGTGGTTGAAACTTTTCCTCAGGCTTTTTCTATGAAGATCTTCTTTGCACCGCGGCTAGGTACCGTAGGTACTGCTCTGTCACGATGACAGCGGGCTATTCATGACACCACGTCCCCCTTCACGCTCATGCACCGCGGGAACCGACCCAAGTTTGCCTTTCGCAAACTAACCCCGGGCAAGCGCAAGCGAACGCCGCGCCCCCCGTCTACCTAACACAGTAACCTTTTGGATCCCCCCGTGATCTGGCCAGACTTCTGCCACATCAAACGAAGGCGCTTCGTCCAACTCCGCACTTTCTCACAGACCTGAAACGAACTACGCCGCTCAAACGCATCCCCCTCGTCTCAGGCCTGCAGGCCGCCATGCAGCCCCCCACCAAAGAGCCGTAGCGATATACCTGCATAAAACGCTGTTGTACTACGTTTTGTTATCAGCCGTTTATGTCGTCGGTACACGGTATATCTGTTTGCACCCCAGCAAGAGCAACGCTGCAGAGCAAGGTAGTTGGACCGATAAGCAGTTTCCCTCGTGACTCTCTACTGTACTATGCAGTCCCCCACACATCCACCAAGTGAGCAAGAATAACGCCATGCGCGCCATCGATCGAGTGCCAAACCGACACCGCCGTACCGTAGGTAGGTATCTGTCTCCAGCCAGCACCCGCGCCGCATCGTCCGGCCTTCTAGCCCCCCCAGCCACCACCTCCGCCAACGACTGTAATTCGCTGCGGTATTCAGCTCAAGCTGAAGTGCATTTCGGCGCCTCAGCCAATCCAGCAGCGCAGATCATGAGGTGCTAAGGCGTAAGTAAGGTAATGCAGACGCGGACTTACGTGTGTGAGCTCCACCCAATGACGACCCACTTACTGTCATGATCTGTTGCGTACGAACGACAACGTCAACGCCGCAGGCATAAAATAGCCAAGACCCCCGTCAGATCAGCTGTCTGGAGTCCTGAACAGCGAACCATATGGCAGGTGGTACGAGCTGAGCGGAGCTGGGTCCAGATCCCAGGTCCACCGGTGCGGTGTGGTGTGGGTTTCCACGCGTCGTCGCTCGATGTTGCCCACCTGCCTGGTAAGTCGTGTGCATTGTTTCGGTCTGTCAAGCTGTTGTTTCAACAATGCGTTTGACGTGCCGCTTTTGGTGTGGATAGACGATGGGGGACGGGACAGCTGCGTTAACCGAGGGTATATCAGCTTGTCAGAACCGCAGATTACTCCCTGTACTTGCTCGGTGGCTACTCGGTGCTGTACATGGTATATTCCACGGGACTATGTGTAGCGAGTAAACAATAGCTATAGACTTGGCATTATGCGCTTGTTGCATGTTCGGATCGTCAAAGTGTCAATGTTTCAATTCTTTTGCGGCCCTCTACCTAAGCCATATGTCGGGTGACTGCACCCTGACTAACCCAACCAATTGCCCCCTTCATTCCTTCTTATTAACAGCAGCGCTTGCGCGCGAGCACAAAGGTCAAAATACATTACAAGAAGTAGGGATGATCCATTCTGCTGAACATCAAGAAAAGCCACCCAGCCCACCATTCTATCCTATAAAAACACGTCAAATAGTCATGAA
Source organism: Curvularia kusanoi (assembly GCA_011058905.1). Classification (NCBI taxonomy): domain Eukaryota; kingdom Fungi; phylum Ascomycota; class Dothideomycetes; order Pleosporales; family Pleosporaceae; genus Curvularia; species Curvularia kusanoi. The sequence continues at coordinate 144,665 of SWKU01000040.1, read as the reverse complement.
ACGCCGGTCTGCTATATGAGGGGAACTCCTTTGGTAGTCGTAGCGCAAATTCGCAGGTTAGGAAAAACGTCGCCTCCGGGTACTCGCAAATGCGAAGAGCCTCTGCAAAGCACTGTATCGATGTCAATCATCAATGGCAGCGCCTGGGGCAGGTAAAGATATTTTTGAGCTTCAGCCTCACTTCTTCTGCTGAGTGTTAGGGGCCGATACGCCAGCACCAGGCTCAAGCGTGTGCTCGTGGTTGTCGCAGCGCAGGACTCTGCCACCCTCTTCTTGGGAGCAGACCTTGCTATTCTGGACCCACTTGTCGTTCATGATCTCTTCCAACGTAGCGCGCCTCTTCGGGTCGATTTCGAGCATTCTCCCAATGATATGCCTACTCTCTCTAGGCAGCAAACGCAAGAGACGCCAAGGGCCCTTGATCACTTGAGGCTGCTGTGGAGTTTGACTGCTCGGAGCCACAGCCGAAGACGCGTGGTTCTGGCCTTCACTAGAAGGATGACGTGAAGCTGGCGCGGATTGGATACCGGCTCGGTGGTCATCAGCGGCGTGTTGAAGGTCGGCAACAGATTTCGAAGGGCCAGTGATGGACTTTGGACCGTCGTTGGGAGGGGATACAAAAAGCTTGTATGAGTTGTCCGAGATGCGTGGTGCCTTCCACGGGAAGCGACGCAATGTCATACAGCAGAAGATGATGGCCAAGGACCAGATGTCTGTGGGCTGAGGGTCGTACTTGGACAGATCATAGACTTCAGGGGCCAAATAGGGATCGGATCCAACAATACCTTCTTCTGTCAGCTGAAAACGGCAAGCATATAAGAACTGTACTTACCACTTGCAAGAACAACGTCGTTCTCAAATGGATACCTGAACACTGCCGCACTTCCAAAATCAATGATCTTCATGATGCCGTGTTCGTTGACCACGACGTTGTCCAATTTCAAGTCTCGGTGAGCCAGTCCCATGCTGTGCAGGTAGTTCACGCCGTTCAGGATTTGGAGGGTGCAACACGTCATCTCCTCACGGCTCATCTTGCCGGTCATGACGATTGCGAAAAGATCGAATGGCGCATACTCCATCACGACGTAGTAGTTACCCTTCTCGTTCACCAAATCCATGGTCTCAATGATGTTGCCATGGTGGAGTGTCGAGCCTATACAGAATTCCGCGGTGACTTTCTTGTTGTAGTCACGTTCTGACTCGTACGAATGCCTCGCACGGAACTGCTTCACAGCGAATGTCACACCGTCGCTGCTGCGCTTCATTAATCGCACGGAGCCTCCAGCGCCAGAGCCGAGGACCTTGCCGAACTTGCCGTACTTGCTCTCTAGACCGTGGTCGTCAGCGAATGGAACACTGGCTGCCCCGTTAGTCAGTGGCGGGGTCATGATGCCTGCTTTGCTGGCCTTTGTGGGCTTCTCCCGCTTGATGACCGGGGCAGGGTTCTTGTGCTCCTTCTTCTCCTTGTCCTTCTCTTTGTGCTTGTGGCCGATCTTGAAGAAGCGCTTAAGGTTAGACATCGAATCGTGTCCATGTTTGTGGGGCTTCGACTCAGTCTCGGTGTCAGAGCTGTACCGGCTACCAGGCCGCCCACTGCCACCGAAAATGCTTGCTCTGTTGCTACCACCATCTTCCTTATCCGAAACACCACCCTTAGATCTGGGTAATGTCGTGGTAGAAGAAGATGCGGAATGATTTTTGCGGCCGCGGCCATCACGGCCAAAAATGAATCGTGCATCCAGTCCATCGAGGTTCTTGGGCTGTGGTGCACGTCTCGAGCGCGAGTATGGATCATGCTGGTCACCTTGTGGTGTGAAGGGGCGGCCCATTGAGGTGGGGGTCGATGTGCCGGGAGAATGATATCCAGGTGTTCGATCTCCGCCCGATCCAGATGGACTGGCATCTCGTGAAGCTGGCAAGGAGTCTCCAGCAGGACCGACGTTGAACGTTGGGCCATGCCTAGGGAGTGGTTGTACGACGTCTGGCTCGACGACCGACGAAGGCCGAGTTCGAGGTGCGGGGTGTGGGGAGCTAGGAGCTGCAGCAGTTGAGTTCACGGACGAGTCCATCGAGGTTGGCGGAGGCTCATGTGGAGGAGAGATCTGTGGGGTCATCAAGGCGGGGTCGCTAGGTCGTTTCCCATGATTCAGACCGCCCGTGGGCCTTTCATCCCGGGAAGATGTGCCCGCCGGCGTCAGAGGCGGTGACTGGACCACTGGGGTGACGGATGAGCGGTGTTGCGAAGATTGGCCAGACTGTGTGCGGGAGGCAGGCGAAGGGGACGGTGCCTGCTCATGTCAATGGCTTGCTCGACGTCATTGAAAAAACAAAAAGCCATACTTACTCGCGAGGGTGGCAGCGAGACGGGCTCGAAAGAGAAGTTCTCCATGCGCTTCGCCTGTACGCGAGACTGCTGCAGCGTCGTGGACAAATTGCGCAGCTCCTGCTCCGCCTGCGGACTCAATGGCTCTTTCGCCATTGTCTCACCAGCGCCTGTAAGGCCAGTCACATGCTGGAGGGCGCCTTCGGGCTCGATTTCTTGATTGACATCGCTGAAGCGGACGGACTGTGGCGGCGGCTGCTCTGTGGCCGGCGACGCCATCGTGAACTGTAGTGGGTGTGTGGAGGATCTCTGTAAGGGTATTCAGTCACTGTGAAGCATGACGAAAGGGCAGCTCTGCTAGGTTGAATAACTTACGCTAGAGGAGATACGTGATCGACGAAATCGGGCAAGCTGCACCTCGACGCCCGGCCGCTTTCGCTCGACGTTGGGGCAGAAATGGTCCGCGGAGGGTTCGGAAGCCCACTGAAATACTGTCCTGCAGATTGCGACCGAGGGCACAGAATATCTCAGGGCGAATTGGTGTTGCTGGCTACAAAGGGCGCAGCGCTGTCATGCTCTAAAAGTACCGGGCCAAAGAGCTATGCCCCGCGCTACGGATCGATCGCGTGCAGCGTATGACGGATGGCCGGAAAAAGAATGATCGAACAAAGTGCTGGCGCACGTGATTGGTGGTTCTTGCGGTAGACCTGCTATGGCTGGAGCAGCAGGACGTTTGGCGCAAGCAGAGCGGGAACGCGATGATGTCTGGAGGGGCGAGGCAGATATCACAAGCAGAGAGGGCGGTTTACTGCTTTTTGCTAGCCGACCAACATCTACCTTGCTAGTCCGCAGCGTCACGTTGAGAGCCTCGACGCCTCTGGCACCACATAACGTCCGTTCACACCTCGAGCCAGCCCAACAGCCACCTGGAGTTACCCACCAAAGATCAACAGCATCCACCTGCGCCCGCCCTGCCCGACCCGCACGTGCTAGCAAGCGCCCCGACAGCCCATCTCTGCACTTTCGTCCCTCCTGCTCCCGGCCGTGCTACTGTCGCAACGAAAATTTCTGGCTTGTTGAACAGCTTGTTTCAAGAGTTTTTCTGCCCTTTCCAGTAAAGGCCGTTCCACCACCAGTCACTTACGCCGTGTTTTTGGATAGTGCCTCGCAAATCCCGTAAAATGTTCTCCTGGGCAAAGTCAGCGTGAGTGAACCCTTGCCCACGCCATGCCATGCACGACACACGCAATGACGTGCATGTTGTACATGCATTTTGTATTCAGGCCCTGACAGCTTGACAGCTTGTCCGCGGTGGCCGGAACCGAGGAGCCCATCTACGGCCCCGAAGCCATCCAGCCGGTCGGCAAGAATGCAGGCGACCCTGCCTACACCGAGTTGACCAAGGAGAACCTGAAGTGGCAGGCCCTCAACTACACCAACGTCGAGACCCAGACCTTCTACTTCAACTCGGACGCCGGCCACATTGGCTTCTTCCAGGTTATCTACAACAACATCTTCGGTGCACGCACCACGGTGCAGTTCAACACCAAGCTCTTCTTCCCCAACAACGAGAAGCCGTTCCTCTGGTCGAGCGACCCCCTGAACAACCACGGCTTTGACGAGGGGCACTTCTCCTTCCACGCCGATGGCGTCTCCATCCAGCTGAACGAGGACGGCTCCGCCTACACGATCAAGGCGGCGGTCAACAACAGCAGTCTGGTCAACGTCAAGTTCACCAGGACCGCACCGGGTTTCCAGGGCGGAAAGACCGGAACGAGCAACTACGGCACAGATCCCAAGGAGCCATGGGGCAGCATGCACCACCACTTCTGGCCTAGGTGCAGCGTCGAGGGCTCCGTCATTACCAAGGAGGGAGAGATCAAGATCGATGGCAGGGGCATGTTCAGCCATGCTCTGCAGGGCATGAAGCCTCACCACGCCGGTAAGCAGCATCCGCCTCGTTCCGTACCAATGATACTGACTCTGCATAGCTGCCCGCTGGAACTTCGTCAACTTCCAGTCGCCCTCTTACTCTGCAATCCTCATGGAGTTCAAGACTCCTCCATCTTACGGATCGACCATCGTCCGCGTTAGCGGTATCGCTACAGACGGCAAGCTGCTCACTGCTGGCATTGACGGCGATGTCAAGCACCTTGAGACCAAGCAGGATTCGGATAACGATTGGCCTGAGCCAACGTCGGCAAGCTACCACTGGGTTGGCAAGACCGACGACGGCAAGGAGATCACAGCGGAAGTCACCGGTCCTCTGGGTTCCAAGTACGACCGTGTGGATGTCATGGCCGAGGTGCCTGGCTTCATCAAGACCATCGTCGCATCTGCGGCTGGCACAAAGCCCTACATTTACCAGTACGCACCCAAGCTCACCATCAAGGTGAAGGTTGGCGACGAAGTAAAGGAAGAAGAGGGTGTGCTGTTCACCGAGGCCACCTTCGTCTCGTAAGATTATACTCATCACGTACCTATAACGACTACCTAGCATTAATAATAGAAAGTCAGGCCAGGAGCTTGAAACCTAATGAAGTCATTCTCTTGAGTTACTGCTCACGCTTTCTTTTTATTTGAAGTTCTTGATGTTACAGTGACACCTTGCGGATAGCCTGGGGAAAGGCATTGTCAGGTAAGCAACAAAACACGGCAACAACAGATTCAAGCCACTCCTCTTCGTTTTTCTGCATCTTTCAATCGCATTTGGCGACTGTTCCACCTTTTCACTTACTCTCGCTGTCTTATCGTGGTTGCTTATGTCCACCTGACCACGCGCGAGCAAACGAACGCGCCTCGCGTCACACGTCACGCAGCATCCATGGAAGCGCACAACCGATAAACACTCGTGCCGCCGCACTGCTCCAAACAACATCCTCATTCCCCGCACTCCTTCCACCATGGTCAACGAACGGCCAAAGCAGGCCTTTGGAGGAGGCGCTCCGCGGTCTGGCATCCCGCGGCCAGTTGCACTGGGTTCGCAAAATGCTCCTTCATCGGCATCCCGCGCAACCAACCTCGGCCTCGGTCTAGGCAAGGGTGGCATGGGTTTAGGCGGCAAGGGAGCAGGCAAGAAGCGTCACCAGTAAGCTCGTGCTCTGTGCTTAGTGACTACTACTGAAAGTTCTAGGAAGATACAGCGAGACACCGTTCAAGGTGTTACGAAAGGCGACATACGGTGAGCACTTTCCGATGCACATGCTGGTGTTGCACCGATCCATCTGAAGTTGACTGTTTGCTGACAAGCTCTATAGACGACTAGCCCGCCGAGGCGGCGTCAAGCGCATATCTGCCACAATCTACAACGACGTCCGTGAGGCTCTTAAAGCGAGGTTAACAAGTGTAAGCACATGTCTTTTGCGGCGCATGCCTGTAACTATACTAACAGCTAGCCAGATCCTACGGGAAGTGGTAGCTGTTCTAGAGCTCAGCGGCCGCAAGACTGTGTCTGTGACTGATGTCATATTCATCCTTAATCGTGTAAGTGTTAGGAAGAGTGAAAGACATCTAAGATACAAGACTAATTCTTTCGTAGCAAGGAAGGCATATCTATGGTTTCGACCCCAGTTTTGTCGGTGTCCGATACTGATTGGACATGCAAGATGGCGACAGATAGACGGCAGTGTACAGCAGCATGGCGATACCAAAACCTCTTCGTCTATCGGCCCTTGATTTTTAAGACGCCAATCTTGAGAACAGCAAACGGGTGCCCAGAGAAGGCCTATCTCTTTTCAATTTCATAGGAAGGCGTTGTACAAGGAGTTTCTGGAGTTGGTTACAAGGAGTTGTCGATAATGATACCCTGTGGTGAGAGCATGTGCACTTTTAAAAGGCTTGTCATATCTGGATTGGCTCGTGCAATTCTTCATCAGTTGCAGAGAGGGGGTTCTTGAGTAAACCGCAGACAACATCGATCAGATTAGTTGCCACACAAAATTGAAGTTTGACTGGGAACATGTGCACCGACTTGTCAAAGCACTGGTAGATTGTGACTGAACTCAAGGGTCTCCCAAAGAGCCCCACCAACCCCACTATTTAGCACGTGCCGTTGAATTTCACCCTACACCTCCGAACCTGTAATATCGTTCGACTCATTACCTCTCCTGGCCTCGCGCTCCCGCCAGCCGTCCTCGGAATGGTGTACTACTTTACCTCCAACACGGTTACGCCGTCAGCCTTCATCTATGTGGGCAAAGACAAGGTCGAAAGTTTGTCTCCTACACATATTGAACCTTGATCACCGACCGTATATTTACACAGCCAACAGATGAAGAGCTGATCAAACATGGCTGGGAAGAAGATGTCTGGTTCCACGTCGACAACCTCTCTTCTGCACATATCTATGTCCGCTTGCCAGAGGGCGAGAGCTGGGAGAAAATTAGCGAGCCGCTGTTGATCGACTGCGCGCAATTGACAAAGGCCAACAGTATTGAAGGTGAGCATGCTGAGTGCATCAATCGTTCCTGTCCCAAGTGAATAGCGCTGAACGCGCTGCAGGTAACAAGAAGGACAACATCACTGTGATTTACACACCATGGTCAAACTTGAAGAAGGATGGAAGCATGGCCGTTGGCCAAGTTGGATTTAAGGATAACAAAAAGGTAAGACCAGCTCCTCTGGCATTTTCGTCGAACACAAATTTAAACATGTTCGCAGGTCAAGCGTATACATGTTGTAGCGCGCGAAAACCCCATCGTCAACAGGCTCAACAAGACCAAGGTTGAGAAGTTCCCCGACCTGCGAGAGGAGAAGGAAGCTCGGTTGCGTGAGCTCAGGAAGAGAGACCAGGGTGCTCGAGACGCGAGGGTAAGCACTACTGATTTCTTATATCCCTTCAGGCTCGCAATCGGAATATCTTCTTCCATGCCCTTGCACTGGTGCTTGCCCAGCTTGCGTCCCCAGGGCTGCTTGAAACAGAAGCTATATTCTCCACATTGCGCTTTACTGACGGCTCGACAGCGGAAAGAAGAAGCGCGCGTTGCCAAAGAGCGCAAGGAGCTTGCATGGCAACGAGATCACGCCTACGATGACATGATGTCAGAGGAGAACCTTGCCATGTCAAGCAACCAAGACCGCGACGAGGACTTCCTCGACGACTTCATGTAATCTCTGATACAGCTCCTTTGAACAGCTTTTACAGCATGGGTTTTCAGCGGACAGACGTTCGGCGGCGGCTCTGGTAGCTGATCAAGGGTCTCGAGAGATCATAGAAGGGATGCACATTCCCATGCTTTCGTTCAGCATGCGGATGTTGTGGTTGAAGGAGTCGTAAGCTGTCGTGCGGATCTCGACGTCTTCAATACCACTGCGCTAGTCAGTGAATGCTTGCTCGAACTACATTCATGATACCCACGCATTCTTCCTAATTTTCTTTGATCCCCTATCCTGATTCCACCATACAAATAACAGATTTTTCACAATCTTATGCTCCAATCCATTCTGCTTCGCAGCGTAGTGTAGGAATTCGAGCGTGTTCGTGATCTTCTGCTGGTCGAAATCACTAACACTACCCTTCCGAAAGGCCGCGCGAAGCCTATCGCGTAACGTGAAGCGTGCAGGTTTCGAGAACTGTATCGCTCTCAGACTATGGCGTAGGACATGTCGGTAAGCGTGCACGATAGCCTCGTTCGGCATGGTGAATGAAGCCATCAAGGTTGTCATGCGCTCAAACAATCATTGGCTACCGCACGCTTACATAATCACGCGGCGGCTCGCCTCACTTCCGCGCTGCGCTGCAACCAACCGAGTTGTCATCCTCACCCTCACCCCGCCTGCGCTTCTCTGCAACCGGGCGTGTAGCATTCAGTAGACTCGTTTGAATATTTGCTGTCTATTCATTGACGCATCGCGCGCCCTACTAACTACTGACTCTTACAGCGCAGCTTCAGTAACTGTAGACGCCTCATTCTCTTCTGTCGTCCCGCCTCAGCGCGGTGTATGAGTGCCATCGTGGATTGTGATCATGGCCAGAGTTCATCATGCACGTCCGCAGCAGCAGCAAGGCGTGAGCCGGGCCATGGCTCTTGATAAGACTCGCGCCGCTGTGAAGAAGAAGAAGAAGCCGTATAAGATCGTCCTGGAGGCCGTTACCCAGGAGAAGAAGAAACTGCACTCGATTGTCCGTCAGCTTTAACCATACTGCGCGTTTGCAACTAACTCTTGTCCAGCTGACGTATGCTTCGAATGCGCCCAAGGGCTTTGGATTCGTCCCAGCCGGGCATCCAGAGATCACCGAGTGGTGCAAGGAGCAGTGTCGCCAACGGAATCTCGATGTGCACGTTGTCTCTGTCAGTAGTATTTGGCGTATAATCAGAATCACATACTTACGCTATCCCAGGCGAAACCTAAGAACAAGACCCACGCGGACCCTGAGAAGCTGTCGCACCACGTCCATCGTATTGGGCACCATTTTCCGCTCGAGATCATCAAGCTTGCTTGCAGCAAGTTCGGTTATGTGTACGACGAAGAGTCTGGCCTCCGCAAGGTCCGCGTCAGGGATAGAGAGAACTGGATCGAGCAACAAGTTGAGAGTTACTCGACCAGACAAGCCCTGCATGGGGGGCCGGCCACCAAGGAGGGGTCCAAGGACCACATCACTGGTGCTGTGCGCGAGATGTTTCCCAAAATCCCAGAGGCGGATTTATCATCCATCGTCAACCACGCCTTTGAAGAGGTACAGGCGACGTATCTTGGATGCACGTTATGCATATACTTACAGTACATAGGGCACAAATCGAGTGGGAAATGCCAAAGAGCTGTCTCTAGCTCGCCGAGTACAATTGGCTGTAGTGGCACACATTCGCCATACATACACAGACTACGACAAGATGCTCAAGACCGGCTCCTGGACGGAGGCCCGTCAAAAGGTCGAACATGTCTCACTCGCCAAGCTCAAGGAGTGGCGAGATGAGACTGGCGAGCAAAGCAACGAGATCGAAGATACGTTCCGCGAGGTCATCGTTCTTGATGATGATGAGGACGACGACAGTAGTGACGGCGGCAACACACCCGATGAAAGGGAACAGAGCATGGAGATCACCTCAGACCGGGTGATGGCACGAGATATACAGCTCGAGCGATACCCCCAGCACCCGCTTGCCAACGATTACCAAAGGAGACGAGGACATGGAAGGACTATAGTCGTTCATCCATATCCTCAATCTTCTGTAGCCCACTTGCCTCAAGCTATGCGTTCAGGACGAGCTTATGATGAGCTAGCTAGGCAAGGGCCCTATCCTAATGACAATCCTCTACCGTCTGACCTGTAAGTCCCTACCTTTATATCTTCGACAGATTGTACTCATGTTACTAGGCCATCGAGGCGCGCGCCGGCCCAGCCAGAACCAAGAAGAGCGCCAAACTACATGCGTGATTCTGATGGTCGTGTATATGAAGTGAGTTTTCAGTCGATCGCAATACGGAATTCGATACAACAACCATTCCTAACTTGTGTCCGCATGCTAACGATTGTAGCTATTACCTATCGATGAGACTCCTAGGGTAAAGTATCGTACTGCGGCACCGCATTACATACAACAGGGCCACTCGCACCCCTCTTCTCGCGTTGATGCACAGTCTAGTAGGGCTCCACCACCGCCATCCAGGCGCACTTCTGATCAAGAAGTCGTTCTGCCGTCCGTCGAACGCGAGACGATTGATTTGATCTCGCCTCCACGGACAGTAAATGACCAACGCGCTGCTCAGGATCGCAATGGCGCTCCCCAGGAGTATAGCCACGTGCAATCGCTGAAGCGAAACGCGTATCCCCCAACTGCAGAGTCTGGTGATAGATACCTCCAGCAGCCCAGCACACGGAGCAGAGCATCTTTGCATGAGCAGGAGCCCTACACAGGTTTAGGCTCTCGCCAAGCGGCTATGTATCCTCAAAATCGAGGGCATCCGCCATTGGAAGCACGACCTCCACGCAATGCGTATCCATCGCACGAAGTAATTGATCTAACTTCTAGCTTACGACAGCCACCTTTTGGCACTACCGGTGACTTGCCTGCTCCTGGCCGTGGCTACGCGACTGCCGGTCCGAGCAATTATGCGTATATGCCCGACGTTCAACGTCGCCCAACGGCGCGGAACGACTATCAGGACCAGCCTACTGGAGCGCACCCGCATAGTTACGCCCCTGAACATGCCAGGATGTATCAGAGGCGCCCTCCGCCAGCACATGAGTATATTCCGCTAAGGAGATGACTTTCACAATCTTCGTTTTGACAGTAAAGCGTTCGGTTTCATCAAGTCTGGTCCAATTGCATTTGCCACAAAGCCTTTGTGTGCACACCTGGATTCTCTTCGGCGTTCTCGTTTGCAAACGATACCCTTTTCTTTCGGTCTCTGTTGCATTTTTGGGTGTATAACGTGGGATTGGCCTTGAACACAAGGTCATATGTACAGTGGAGCATGAGGACGCAGCGATAGCGTACTGTGCGCCATCAGTCATCAGCGTTGGAAGATGACAAAGAGTATAGTCTATCGCGGAATGGAGCGGGTGAATGTGCAGGCAGCTTCGATTGAGCGCAATGTCGTATCGATCAAGTTTGCAAGAGTGAGCTGTTGATAAAGCTAGCGGAGCAATGCATACACATTCAGAGAGACAAAAGTGTGCACCGTCAGATTCCTTCGCTTGTCTACTTGAAAAGACCGTTAGGAGAGCAACAGTGACATTCTGACCAGGATACTGAACAGGGCCTGGTGACCGTTTCCCAGCGTTGCGCGAGTCGGAAACGGCCAGAACGAAATCTTCCGCGGGCCGCTTGGCGCTAAATGTTTCCGACTGACCTCATCACTTTCACTACGTCATATCATCTTACCTCGATGCTCGAAAGATTCCAATTCGATTTGATCAGTACTGATTAATAGGTCACTATGCGCTGCTCACTTTCCTCTTTACTCCACGGCTCTGCACCTTTGATCAGGTGCGGTGCTTGGCCTTTCACACTTCACATATAAAGTCAACCACCATGCTATTCCGCTCCCGCAAGAAGAACGACTGGGTCCCTGAAGTCGGCGGGCCCGCTGCAGATGGCAAACCGTTTTCCGAAAACCCCGTGCCTGTGGGGTTCTTCCACCCTTCGCTGCGGAAAGTCCGGCATCAGGTGTTCAGGGAATGGGCGATTACTACGGGGTTCCTGATGGCGTTTATCCTGGCCGTGCTGTCGATATACTGGGGCGTGTTTTTTGGTGTTGAGAATAGGCTCAGCCATCTGAGGGTCTACGTGGTGGACATGGACGGTGCAGCGCCATTTGACAATACTGGAAATGCACCCTTTGTTGGCCCGACGATCACGCAGCTCGTGCAGAAGCAGCTGTCGTCTGGGGAGCCCACGCTGGGCTGGGATATCAGGCCCGGAAGCGAATTCAATAACGATGTCCTGGAAGTGCGGCAGGCGGTGTACAACTTCGACGCCTGGGCGGCCATAATCATCAACCCCAACGCCAGCGCGCTGCTCTACTCGGCCGTGGCCAACGGCAACGCCTCCTACGACCCAAGGGGTGCGTGTCAGTTGGTGTACCAGGACGCCCGTGATGACACGAACTGGTACGACTTCATGCTGCCGCTCATCAGCCCGCTGATGACGCAGGCGACGAGCCAGGTGGGGCAGACGTGGGCGAAGATGGTGTTGCAGAGGGCCAGTCAAGACCAGTCTTTGCTGCAGAATATGCAGCAGGTGCCTCAGGCGATCAGTCCCGCGATTGGGTTCTCCGAGTTCAATCTCAGGCCGTTCTACCCGTATACGAGTATCCCGGCTGTGAGTATCGGGCTTATTTGTAAGTTGTTGCATGAACATCTGGCATAGCTACTTGGACCGCTGACTCTGCGTTCATTCAGATCTGATTATTATCTCCTTCTTCTCCTTCTCCTTCTACCTCCCCATCCACATGACCTACATCAACCCGCAAGGCCACCCGCCGCTAAAATTCTGGCAACTCATCCTCTGGCGCTGGTTCGCCACGCTCTCCGCATACTTCATGCTGTCCCTCGCCTACTCCTTCGTCTCCATGGCCTTCCAGATCAACTTCACCCACACAAACCCCATCACCTCCCAGACCCAGGTCACCGATATCCACTACGGGAACCCCGTGTCCTACGGGCACGGCACGTTTCTGGTGTACTGGATGCTGAATTTCTTCGGGATGATTGCGCTGGGTCTGGCGTGTGAGAATATGGCTATGGTGGTCGGGATGCCGTGGATGGGCCTGTTCCTGATTTTCTGGGTTATTACCAATGTGTCGACTGCGTTCTATGATATTGAGATTGCGCCGAGCTTTTACCGTTGGGGGTATGCCTGGCCGTTGCATTCGAGTAAGTCTTCTCCCTTCTTTCTCCCCTATAGCGGTTCACCCTCGCTAACGCCGTTCTCCAGTTGTGGAAGCCAGCCGCTCCATCCTGTTCGACCTGCACTCCCGCATCGGCCTGGATTTCGGGATCCTGATTGCGTGGGGTGCGGTGAATACGGCGTTGTTCCCATTCTGCTGCTACTTTATGAGGTGGAAGAAGAAGAGGAATGTATCTGAGTATTGGGAGAGCTAGACGTGGAATGAGATGTGTACGTTGAGATTATAGGATGAATAGGATGTTGATATATATAGAGTGTAGTCATATAAGAAGTAATTAGTGGGTATTTTATATTGGGAAGCAACGCGCTAGAGATTCTGAAGTTACGAAGCTTGCTCTGCACAGCAACTCCACTGTAATAGTGGACACTGACAAGGGCATTGTTTGATACGGCAGGTAAGTACCTGAACGCCCTACAGAATCGTGCGATACTAAGTCCTGTAAACACGCATATTCACCTGACGTTGTCATGATGACCTCAGTTCACAGACATACCTAGAAGGCGATCATCGTCATTCTTGCAGCTCTCCACACAGCCCACCTCTATAAGCACCTCAACCCACACTCAAATACTCACCAAACAACAAATCCACACCCACAACACTCAACTCAATCCAAACCTCACACAACAATGTCGTCACTCCTGCGCCCCACGCGCTCACTCCTTACCACAACCACACGCACACACACCTTCCGCACCCTCACCACAACCCGGCCCGTTTTGCAAAAACTCGAGCGCGGCCCCTCAGACATGGAGCGCAACAAGCCTGACGCAGGCCCCAATTCCTCGGCCAAGCCCAACGCCGACGCGCGCGACAGCACGCCCGATACAGACAAGCAGTCCAGCGCGTCCACCGACGAGCACAAGAGCGGCGACGAGCACCCGGCGAAGCAGCCCGATCCGCAGGGGCAGCCGAGCAGGAGTACGGGGATTGGGGGGAGTGAGGGGGTGAAGGGGGGAAAGGAGGGGAGCGGGGAGATTAGCGAGAGTGGGAAGAAGAATCTCGCTGGGCAGTAGTGTGGGAAGAGAGAACCTGGAAAGGGGGATCAGTGGGTGAGGCGGATACAGTGTTCGAGAGTTGGTAATGCTATTACTCCAAGCGTTGGTCTGCACATGCTCCCAGGTACAAGAGCTGCATGCAGTAGTAGAGGAGAGCAGGGAAAAGGGTTATCAGTAGCTGGCGAGTTAGTAGATGCCGTATCTGAGAGTTAGTGAAAGTTATTACTCTGAGCGTTTTGTTCTGCACATGCTCCCAGGGAAAGGAGTTGCGACGATGTGCGTATGTAGTGCAGGCGCAGATGAAGGTTCTTGTCGCCAAGCCCTTATGCGTTTGGGCGGTACAGAACTGCGAACCAATACCAGCTCTCACCCGTAATCTAATACTGAGAGTTGCAAACTGCTGGGGTCGCAAGCATGGGGTCTGTTCATGAGCGTGGCATGATCGACAATTGAGGGACAATCGCCGGCATAGAGTCCTTGGCCGTCTTAGGAACCATCGCCGTCGGGATGCTCGGAGATCAACCTAGGCTTCCAGGCTGCCGGTACGTAGCTCGGGGCGTGTCGCGTGGTGAAGAACTTTGTAGCTTGTGGTGGCTGATTAGGGCTCACTGCCGTATCTGATCGGCTTGTGATAGAGAGGAGAGGGCTACCTGTACGGTAAATGCCGTTGCGAAATAGGAGTGTCGCAAGATAAGAGTATTGCGCCTAAGACTTTTTCTGAATGCGAAGCTGTCAAATGCAGGAGGGAGTGTAGGCGCTGCGGGTGGATGGAAGTTGCTGTACATGATAGGGGGGCCCTTCGAATTTGACCATACCGTGCCTGGTTATCTCGGTATAGCACGGCCCTGGATGGAGAGATAACGCGTTGGAAAACACGTAATTCCAGACGTACGACAAACGTGTGATCTGGCCGTGATGAAGCATCCCGCCTCACTTATCAAGCTGCCGTAGTGATGCGCTGCTCGTGTTGGTTATGGCAGACTTAAAGAACCATAGGTCCAGGACAGGGCTTAAGCATGCTGCGCCGCGTGAAGGACCCGACTCTGGGGAACGGGATCCTTCCCAATCCCGTAACGAGCGTCTACGACAGTTTGCAACGCTCGGCTTCGTGCGGTAAGGTCAGCAAACCTAAGGGTCGTCGCTGGCATACACGGGCAAACACAGTATGGTATGCGACTTGAACAGTAAGGGCCAAGCAGCCTGACGCACACGTGCTTTGCTTTGCGGTAACACACGAACGGTCAACGCGGCATGTGTCGCCATTGCAAACACATTGCTTTTGTCATCGCCTTCCCAGCGATATCGAAATGCTTGGAGGCACGGCTCGAGGTGGGATGAACGTCAGGGGTTACACAGGGCCGTTAGAGCCGACAGGCCAGCGCGTACGCGAGAGGTGGGTCCTTTCCGGAATCCGCCATGGCGTGCAGGCCTCGGCGTCGATGCACAGCGTCCTTGGACCTCGAAAAGCGTATCGGTCCCGGCACAGTGAAACCTTTTCGTACCTTTGCTTGTTTCCAGGATCATGAGTAGCCGTCCTCACCGATTTGAATACTGCAATGCCGCATCAAAAGCACAACCAGCCTGAATGGAGATAAAGTTGCTGCTCTGATATCGTCCACGCTTCTCCACGCCCACCCCACGTCATACGAAGCTCAGTACCGTGCCTGGCGCTGCTCGCCATTTCGCAGCCAGTAGCTCAAATACTCCGATCGTGGGCTCGTATATCGAAGGTATATCGAAGCCACACGCCCCCAGCCGCACCCCATCACACAATCTGCACCTTGCTGTGCTCAATCTGCTCCTCGCCTGAGCAGCCGCCAATGAAGACCACAGCATAGGCTGTCACGGCGCACACATACACATCAGCACCATGGCTCCAGGGTAAGTTGGCCCAGTGCTCTCGCGAATTGCGCCATAGCAGCATGCCAAGCGCGCCGTTAAACCGAGGTCCTGACGAGTATGGGCAGATCGATGAAAGAAGCCATCAAGGCGCTCGACAGCACCTTCGGCGCCCCTGACGTACCCTATCCGCTGCCCGACGAACTCTGCGCGACCATCCAGAGCTTTCTCGACCGCTACGACAAGATCGACGACCATGATTCCCAACGCTTCCACGAGGACCTGCACTCGCTATACCAAAGGCACGTTGCAGAAGATGCGGCTAAGCACGGCGCATTCCTCTCCGCGCTGCGACTCGTGCTCCCCGCTCTAACGGGAGAGGCGAGATTGACAGTCTGGTGGAATACAGTCTTGAAGCCTACCATTGATGGGATAGGGCATAAGAGGCACGAAATCGACGACGCTAGAGAGATCGTGCAGAGCATACTAGTGTATGATGCTGAAGAAGATGCAAGTGGAGAGCACGCGCGTATATCGAAGTTGTTGTTGCAGAAGATTCTACAGGCCTACCTTGCCAGAACGGATATCTCCATCTCGTCAGAGAATGCGATTTCCCCCGAAAACGAGTTCATTGCGAATGAGCTTGAGAGTGTGCTTATTGCGTTTGGAAGGAAGATGCCCAAGGTGAGATATCCAAATGTAGAGTGTGGGAAATGGACTGACCCCAGTAGTTTCTCCTCTCTGCGCTCGACGAGATCTTTGTGCAGAAGCAGTACCGTATGCAAGCGCTCAATCTTCTGAGCAATTTCCTGCGCCTGCAAACTCCTCATCTGCACTTGGTGCTTGAGACCTCTCTATTGCAACATTTGGAGAAGTGTCTTCTCATCGATACCTCCACTGTCGTAATTGAACTCGCGCTGGTGGTACTGATCATGCTTCTACCACACATTTGTGGAGCTCTGCCCTCAGACCACCATCTCCCAAAGCTCTTCTTGATCTATACCAGGATTCTGTGCTTTGATAAGCTAAGCAAGGCTGGAGGTAACCAGGCCGAGAGAGACGAAAATGAGAAGGACTTCGAAGACAGCGAAGACGAAGAGGAGTCGGACACCGAGAATGACCAAGCGTGGGAGCAGCTCCAGCCAGCTGAGGGCGAAGAAGAAGGCTCGCCAACCTTGATGCACTACTTCACCTGTCTCTACGGGATGTTCCCTCTGAACTTCATGAGCTTTATCAGGAAGCCAAGGAAGTACCTGAAAACGCTCAACTTTCCTGGTGCCAGAGACTTTGACCTGGATCAGAAACTCATCTACAGTCGTACTGAGCCCTTCCAGAGCGTCCATCTTCTTCACCCGCACATGTTCATGACGACCATTGAGGAAGAACTGAGCGATAATAGATGGCTGAAGAGCGATCCAGCAGATGTCGTCACGGAATGTATGAGCCTTTGTGTGGCGAGCTCTGCCACGTTAGAGGACCCCGGCCCACCGCCAACAAGCAAACTTCCGCCTGTGCCCCCTCTACCAGAAGTCCCAGGAGAGTTCTCCTTGGACGACAAAGTTGACACCTCGGAGAAAACGAGCTGGAGGAACACCCAGGCCACACTGTTTGTGCCTCCCGAAACATTCGACCCATCAGAGACAGCCGATATGCCGCTGAGATCGAAGTCAATTGTGTCTGCTCATTCCATTGCCTCGCCCTTGCTGAAGACGCACGACATGATGGACTCTCCGACACTACCTCCTGCGAGAGAGTCTCTGAAACAGAACCTGCTCGGTACCGCGACTACAGGCTCTCATCGTGGGATGAATCCACAGCCGAGCCTTGACAGCTACGCTCGCTCGGCAGCTGGTACTATCTCGCCTCCTCACCCGCAGATCGACTTTCATAGTCAAACAATTGCATCATTGCAGCGCGAAAAGATGCTCCTTCGGAATGACCTCAATTTCGAACGCTATCTCAAACTCCAGCATCTCTCGCACATTGGACAACTACAGCGGAAACACATCCGTGAGGCTGCAGTTGAGGCAGATACTCAAAACTTGATTAACACCAACAAGACGCTGAAGGCTAGGCTTGCGAAGGCGAACGAGCTGTATGCTCAGCTTAAGAAGGAGACACTCACCAGCCGCAATCAGTCGAAGAAGTGGGAGAGCGACCTCAATGCAAAGGTCCGAGTATACAGAGACAGCGAGAAAGCGTGGCATAGCGATGAGGAGAGTCTCCGTTACGATCTGCAAAGGATGCAGACCGATTGCGATCACCTCAAGAAGATCGTGGAGAAGGCTGAGGCCGAGCGACTCAGGGCTGAACAACGCACGAAAGCTCTCGAATATGAGCTCGAGGACTACAGCAGTGCCCGCCAAGAGCTGGAGACTGCACAGCAAAAGATCATAGAATTCGAAGACCAAGCACAGGATCTTCACTCTCTCATACAAGAACGAAACGACTTACGAAACGACCTGGAGATCGCGAACATGCGCCTCAACAGTCGCGAAGCTGAACGCGAGCGCTCCATCTCAGCCTACGAGCGGCGAATAATGACACTGGAGCAACGCTTACAGACAAGCGAAAGAGCGGCAGGTCCACCAGGACAACTATCCGCTTCTGTGCAGCAGATGCTCGACTCGGCACTCGCAGCGAGCCAGGCCAAACTCCAAACCTTGAAAAAGACATACCAGAACCTCTCGGCGCAACACACCGAACTCCAAATGAAATACCAAGACCTCGACGCCGAGCACCAAGCCACCCTCGGCCGCTTCGCCTCACAAGAAAAATCCGGGCACCATGAGTACGCGGCGTCGCAGCTCAGCCGGGCGTCAAGCCAGCGGGGCGACGGGAGCAGCCACCTCAGCAGCAGCCGCAACCTAGCCCCACTCTCCACCGCGCCGCCTTCCATCAGCGAAGACCGCGAATACTTCGACCCGGAGCTCCTGCACTCCCCTGCCCTCCCCAGCAGCCCGGCTTCCAACCTCTCCCCCGCGGCTGCCCAGCGCCCGCCCCGCCTCGACTCCATGCCCAGCCACGGTAGCCAGCGCTCCCAGCGCTCGCCCCCCGGCCCATCCATGTATCCCGCGTTCGGCGGCGCTCTGCACCCGGATCTGTACGAGCCGCACGTGCTGGCGCAGAGTAACCGCGAGGCAGCGGCGGTGCAGAACAGCGCGAAGAGCAACTTTTCGGTTGATAGCGAGGGCAGTGGCGGGAAGGAGAAGGTGGAGCCGAAGAGTGAGGTTAGGGTTTATGGGCGAGGTAAGTCATATTCCATTCTTGATTGAGGATGAAGGGTGTAGATGCTAACAATGGATGTACAGGCGGCGCACAGAATATCGGCAAGAAGAAAGATAAAGACCAGAAGAAAACCACAGCGTCGTCGTCCAAGACAGGCGGGTTTCGTGGGCTTAGGGGGATTATGTGAGGAGGAGGTTGGAATGAGCAGAGTGATACCCTTTTTTTTTGTCAGAGTAAGATGGACCCTGTGAGATGGGTTGAAGCTGGGCACGAATTTCTTAACTATCACTGCATAATGTGCATACCAAGATATAACTATATACCACTAGATTTACTATGTCAACCTCATACTGTGTAGTGTAACTACCACTTCGTTTGTCAGAAACAAGCAATATCCAAGGGTTTGAAGATCTTTTATGGCAAAGCTTGGTAAACATTGCGGAGGTGCAGCTTCCACTTGGGTTGATAAACAACGGGATTCGCCAGCGACCCGCGGCTCCACTTTCGTGCATTGCGACCTCCGCTCGTTTTCCAATATACCACGCATATGCAGGCTACTTAGAGGATTGCAGATAAAGCGTAAGACTTATGCTGTGCTGGCTAGCGAACGAAAATAACACACATCGCCCTGCATCATTCTTGCTTTCCGGAATCTCACATCTTTGAATATAGCCTAATGTTTACACTGCTGCAGTCAGGAATTAGGTAGGCGATGCACGAGCACTCACACGGCTCGGAGTAGATTGTTCCTCAAGCCGTGACCCGTCCAGCGCCTCCCCACAGGCACGGATTCCAGGTCTGTGCCCCTAAAGCGATGGATACAAGCTCACGGCAGCCAATGATCACAGACCCTTGACGCATCCAACGGCTTTTCAGGATTCGATGACCTCTCAAGGCAGCAATGGCTCTCACGTCTCAAACCGATGCTTGTGCACTCTCGCTTCTTGCACTGTGTTCGGAACAGAAGCACGGCAGCCTCCAGACACCGGCAACGCACGACTGCATGGAGGCTAGTAGCGGTTTCGCCATGTGGGACGGGCATTGAAAACCTCGGAGAAATGTCTGTGTGCGACCGCTGTTTACTTGTAGACCAAAGCAGGGTTACTGCTTACTTTGCCAGCTTCTAGATCCGCGGAGGCAATGGAGATAGTAAGATTGGAACATCAATGCTACTGGGGCTCTGGGGAGGCGCCTTACTTTCTGGAGATGCAGGGTATATGAAGAACTTTCAGATCCTTTGAAAGTGTCCAGGCCCCCCGAAAATTTCGCCCACCAGTATACCAATATAATCCCCGTGTTTTGGCTGGACATCTTACGACCCAGGTCTCCTACCGAACCACGCGGTAATCTTCTCTATCTCAAGAATATCCACGCGGTCGACTCCATCATGCGTACCACTGTTGTCTTCACGGCTGCCTTGCCCGTGGCATTCTCAAGTGCCATACCCGCTATTTCGGAGGCCTCTTCACCCCTTTCCTTTGACAAGACACTAGACACAGCTCTGCAAATCCAAAAAGGAAATGTTCTCCAGGCAGACGTATACGCTGGTATTGCAGGCCTGAACCAACAAAACTACCAAGCGACCCAGCAGTCTTCACAATGGAAGACTTGCAACCAGGCGAACATCATTGTCAGACGCGAATGGTGAGTTAGCAGACCCAGACTGCCCTGGTCGTACTGACGAGCTCAGGTCGGTTTTCTCAACGGCCGAGAAGAAAGATTACATCAAGGCCGTCAAGTGCATGGCAAAGCTTCCACCCAAGTTCCCCAAATCTCTTTGCCCTGGATGCCAAAACCGATTCGACGATTTCGTTGCAACGCACATCCGCCAGACCTTTTCCATCCACAACACTGGCAACTTCCTGCCTTGGCACAGATACTTCACGTATGCGTATGAGAAGACATTGCGCGATGAGTGTGGCTACAAGGGCTATCAGCCTTACTACAACTGGCCCAAATGGTCTGACGATCCGGCGAAGTCGCCTCTGCTTGATGGCTCAGAGACGTCTCTAGGCGGCAATGGTGTTCTTGGTTGCATGAACCAGACGACTTACGGTATCCCGACTAATGCTTCCCCGCTGATCAATATACCGCATGGTAGTGGTGGGGGCTGTATCGCCTCCGGGCCCATGAAGGATTGGCCTGTGAACCTGGGTCCAGTGTTCACCGATCTCACATGCACACCAAATAACCCCATCTCAGACTATACTGACCCTACCACCGCCGGCCAGGTCGGACTTGGGTACAATCCCCGCTGCTTGAAACGCGACATCTCCGCCTGGACCTCTAGGCAATGGACCAACGATGAGATGGTCACGAAGCTGCTCAAGAGCAAAGACATGAAGACATTCTGGTACGACATGCAGGGCGGCGAGAATG
Source organism: Curvularia kusanoi (assembly GCA_011058905.1). NCBI lineage: Eukaryota > Fungi > Ascomycota > Dothideomycetes > Pleosporales > Pleosporaceae > Curvularia > Curvularia kusanoi. The sequence continues at coordinate 123,545 of SWKU01000040.1, read as the reverse complement.
CCTTTTCCAACAACTTCATGGGTGTGCATACTGCCGGACACTTCACTGTCGGTGGAGACCCGGGTTCTGACTTCCTGACCTCCCCGGGTGACCCATACTTCTATGGTAACGGACCCCCCATCACCTGTACAAATGAAACTTTATACTGAAATAGCATACAGCTCACCACGCTCAAATCGATCGCGTCTGGTGGACATGGCAGAACCTAAACCCTGCAGAACGCACCAAGGCTATCTACGGCACTACGGTGCTGGCTGACCCTACAGCTCCCAACACAACACTGGCTGACTCGATGACGCTCGAATACGCGTTTGCAGGCGATATTACTGTTGGCGAGGCCATGTCGACAATGGGTGGTCCTTTCTGTTACACTTACATCTAGGCCATCTTGATTGGCTGAGAATAGTCTTTCAATGTATATATCATGTTCCCAGACATCATCTCCTCGCACCACCTTCCAGAAGTAAAGACAGGGCCTGGAGAAGCACCAGTACTATTAGTGATACGCCCTGCGCCCATCTCGAGTCGCGCACTCGCACAACGGGCAGCAACAGCCTGATCTCACAGCGCGTTCATCTCCCCTGCACCGACGTTCTCACCACCGATTGGATCGTGTCGCGCATTGCATGCCAGTCATGTGAGTTAGCGGCGCGCGCGCATTTGAATCGAATGCGCGCCCTGCATATGCCAACGCATCACCGTACCAGCACGCCGCCATGGGGCGCAATCCATTTGTCGGCGGCCGTTTGGGCGATTCAGTCGCGGTCTGCGCAGCCGCTCGCGTTGCTTGCTTCCAAGTCTTCAACGGAGCCCCCCTCCTTTAGTGCTTTCCGCACGCTTCGAAGCCCCCCACCGCCGCCGCCGGCGCTACCCCGCCGTTACCGGTCTCCGCTACTGGCCTGCTCTGCTTGTCAACATTCGAGGGCCGTTGCGACAACACCACCACCACCGAATCTTTCACCCCAGCAACAAACGCCCCGCGCCACGCCGCCCACATCCTCTTCCACAAACACAACACCACCAGCGGGCAAAGGCAACCCACCATGAACACGGACCCGCTAACCGGCGCGGCGCTGCCCTCAAGCGCAATCCAGCGCGTCCTCTTCATCGCGCCCAAAGTCCACGTCTACCAAATCCCGCCCGCAACCTCAACAAAAGGGTACCAAGCCTCCACCTGGACCGCCAACAACAACAAGCTCCAAATCTTCACCGCGCGGCTACGCATAATCGAAACCTCGATCCCGGCGCCCGAACCCTCCTCCTCCTCCGACGACGAGGAAAACGAAAAAGTCTCCACCACCATCCTCCTCGAAGACTCCAAATCCGGCGACCTCTTCGCCGCCGCGCCCTACACCTCTCCGCGCGCAGTCGAGCAAGCGTTGGATAGTAGTCGCTTCTTCGCCATCACGGTGGTGGGCGAGGGAAGGAAAGCCGTGCTGGGGATGGGGTTCGAGGAGCGCAGCGAGGCGTTTGATTTCAGCATTGCGCTGCAGGATGCGCGGAAGGCGCTGGGGTTCGACAATGCCAACAACAACAGCAACAACAACACATCCGGCCCCGGGCGGAAATCTCAAAAAGAAGAACCTGGTGCGCAACAGCGCGACTTCAGTCTCAAAGAGGGCGAGACGATATCGATAAACCTGGGCGGGCTGAAGGCGCGGGGGCGGCGCGCGGCTGCGGAGAAGAGCCCAGATCAGCGGCAGAGCGAGCACGAGGCGCTGTTCAGTATCGCGCCGCCGCCTGGCGCCGGGGGCGCCCCGTTGCTGCCTCCCCCGCCGAGTGCGAAGAGTGTCAAGGAGGAGAGGCGCAGGAGTCGGCAGAACTTCGAGCAGCCCACGGCGCAGGAGCTGGGGTTTGATGATGGCGAGTTTGGCGAGTTTCAGTAGGGTTGCGTGGGTGCGATCCGGGGTTTGAAGGGGATGTGGGCTGCGGAGGGTGGTAGGGAGGGGTTTTGTTCTGCATCTGTATACGGCGTTCTGCTCTGCTTTGCGATGCATGTTAGGTAGCTTTAGATTGCACGAATCGCGCATTATATAAGGGTACAGGCGTGGCTTGACGAGGCCGATCATCTTGTGGCTTTGATACGGCTCTCTTCTACTCTATGTAAATATTATCATCTACCGGAGATCGTCTATGTCGTAAATGCAGCCGCTCTATGTCTCTTTGGGGTGCTCATATATATGTTCGTTTATATGCTCGTGTATTCTGTCGTTTATTTGACAGTCTCCGAGTTCTTAAGACCGGCAGCACCGTTTTTGTACGCCTCGAACCCAGCCTTGGCAGCCTCCTGGACTGTGGTCTGGCCCTCGACGATCTCCTTGCACTTGGCCAGGATGTTTGTCCAGTCGGCGAAGACAGTAAACGGAACGTTCTCGCGCGCGCAGTAGTTGATCAGGTCGTGGCCCTTCTTGGCGAAGAGCAGGTCTGTCTCGCGCGCAGCAGAGAGGTCAGACACGCCGTCGCCGGCGTAGAACATGGTGGGCCTCTGGTCCTCGGGCAGGGACGAGTACTTCCTCAGCTCGATGGACTTGTCGTGGCCGAACCCGGACTCCGGGTGCCTGAATAGGATGGTCCAGCCGCCCTCCTCGTTGATGTCCTTGCCTGGCCGGGGACCGACAGAGTTGGCGAGGACCTGCATCTTCTCGGCGTCGGGGCCGACCAGCTTCTTCAGCAGAGCCTTGATGATGGGCTCCATGCCGGAGCTGAGGACGACCACGGGGATGTTGTTCTGCAAGCTCCACTGGAAGAACTCTGCGAACCCGGGGTCCAGCTTGACGTTGTCGACGACGTACTGGATGCACTGGTCGTAGGGGCGGGTGACGCTGTCCATCATGTCCTGGAACGAGTCGCGGAAGGAGATCTTGTCATTCAGGCAGGCGAGGTTGCCCTCACGGCGCTTCTCCAACCCATAGCCGATTGTGTCGGTCATGAAGTCATTGCCTTGGAAAATGTCAGCATGTTGCAAGTCAGGGCTGGCTGGCGACGCAACTGTAACGAGGCGGGAGTCTGGCAGCGATCGAGGGGGTTCAGGAGAGTCGTGGTGGAGGGCTCAAGACTCACTGTCCTGCTGGGTGATTGTGCCGTCAAAGTCGGTGAAGAAGATGAACTGCAGTCGCGGAGTCAGTCAAGCAGTTCTGGCGGTCGGAATCAGATGGCTCACCTTGGGGTTTGTCTTCATGGCGGGAAGATCCGCGGCAGCATTCTGAACACCCATCTTGAGTGCAATGATATGTGTATGTGTTGGAGAGAGCAGTCAGCGAAGATAGGACCAGAAATTGTTGATGGAGGGGCCGGCCCAAAAAGGCATGCCGCTCTCTCAACGGCGGGCACGCCAGGGACCAGCCGCACGTCATTCGCTCGGCCGTCCAAGCTCACGGCGAGCGTCGGTCGGCGGACCACCGAGATGTTTTTATGCTCGGCGCTCACAAGGGAACGGAGCAGCCACAACAAGCATGAGGCCGCTGCTTCAGCATGCTTCACGCGCCCACACTGCCAATGCATCAGCAATAACATCGACAATTCGACCAACTGGACGCTTCGTCGCACAATCACCGTCGATATGCGTCACCTGCCAACACCGCCAGGCGTCAACAGTCCTCAGGAGGCTTGAGCAACCCCGATCGGACAGCAATGGATTGAGCAGATGGGCACTTCGACGCCTCTCGAGCTCACCCAGATGGGCCGAGGACAAGAAGCCGCCGGGCTCCTCTGACCCCATTGCTATGCCGCCGCCTGCAACCGAGCAGAAGCCGAGGCCATCGTCCTCTGTAGATCGAACACCAGAGCAGCTGCTAGAACGGCAGGAGCGACTGCGAAGAGAATGGGAGGAGCAGCAAAGGAAGAGAGAGGAGGAAGCTTTGCGTAAAAAGCAACAAGAGGAAGAAGCTCGACGCAAGAAAGAGGAGGAGGAAGCTCGGCGAAAGAAAGAAGAGGCAGAGGCTCTACGGAAGAAGCAGGAAGAGGAGGCCGCTGCCAGGAAGAGGCAAGAGCAAGAGGCGGTGCAGAAGGCACAACAATCCACTCAGTCGAAATCTGCTCAGCCAACAGCTCCTCCACCGGAGCCAATGCCGGAGAGCGCACCACCAACAGCAACCCAGGAGCCCGCACAAAGCAGGCCAACTGTCAGCCAGAGCCAAGGTAATGTCGTCGACAACGTCAAGCGCGTACCTGATGAGCACCTGCCTTCCCATCAGGACCGTCAGCGATCGAATCTTGAGAAGCGTTTCACAGCTCTAATGGACGAACTGCTGCCCAAAATTGCTGTTGTCACACAAAAGGTCAACACGTATACTGGAACCGACTACTCTGGCGTTGAGGCTCTGAGAAGAGAGATCAAGGAGCAAGGTACATACTGGACTGCAGATCCGTGATTTGCCCTGACTGACATCTCGCAGAAAAGCTTGTTAAAGCTCGCCGTCTTGCCATTGACTCCACCAAAGAAGCTCTCGATGCTGCCCTTGAACAGCAAGCCGCCTCTCAGAAGGAGGTTGTCGCTCTTCTCGAGCGCAAGCACTCCTGGTCGTCGAGCGATCTCGAGCGTTACATGTCTTTGATTCGCTCTGAGCACATCAACGACAAAGCTGTGAGGGAGGCCAAAGAGGCTGTGGATGCTGCTGAGAGCGCCCTGGAGGAGGCACGAAGCTATCTGGAGAAAAGAGAGCGGGCGCAATACCACGAGGAGCAAATCTGGAGTGACACTATCCGAAGGAACAGCACCTGGGTGACATTCGGTCTCATGGGCGTCAATATCTTCCTCTTGCTCCTAAGTTTACTCATCCTCGAGCCTTGGCGTAGGAAGCGGATGGTGCGGGAGATCAAGACCGCTCTCGAAGCTCAAAAGGCCACAGCTGAAGCAGCGCAATTCCCCAGTACGACTGCATACATTGCAGGCAATCTCGCTACAGAACCGTCAGCCGCTTCAACGGTCATCCCGAAGCAACAGGCTGCCGAGGCAGAAGCGTCTGACGTCGCTGCCACCGAGCCGGCCGTCACCCCCGTACAGACCGCTCCACCAGCTGCTGCAGAGCCCAGTGTCGATGAGTCGCCAACTGCAGGCACAGAAGACCCACTACGTATCTCGGACGAAGATGGTGTACAGATCGGGAACATCATCGAAGAGGTCAAAGAACCAGCGATCGACCCAGCAGTTCCTGGTGCTGCGCCGCTGACGCCAGAGAATGCTATGGCCTCGCCTCAACAGACCATTGATATTCAGGAGCAAGCGGCGCAGCCGACGTCAACAAGTGAGAAGATTTGGGCCAGACTCGGACTGTGGCAGAGCACCGCTGCGATCATCGCGGAAGACATTGTGAGCGACCGTCCTATCTCCATGCGCAGGGTGGACTTCACCACCGCTATCTTGCAAGGTGCTGCTGCTGGAGCAGTCATTGCGGCAGCAGCTATTGCTTTGCTGACAAGGCCAAACTAAGTCACTGTTGTGAAAAGCAAACATGATGTACAAAACTGTACATAGTCTGTTTATACCCCGCAAGGGGTCTTCGTAATCGTATCTAACAGCAATGATCGTCACCCATACGCCCGGTTCGATAGTTTGGTTAGGCGCGTCGTTGTATACTGACTCTGGAATCATGCAGACTTCTAAATGATCTGGCAAGAGTGAGGCGCGCAGGCCACGCATCGACCCACGGGTTCTAGAATTTTTCATCGCGTTCAAGCCTATGTGGAGAGCAAAATAGAAGTGACATTCTGTGTAATCCACACCGCCCCTCGTGTTGGTGTACCTAGGCGTGCCTGTCTCCACGACGCAATTTCAGTAGCTCTTCGGTTGTGGCGTTTTTTCGTACACACTCTGACGACGCTGACCCAGTTTCGCGTCCGGACTTTGACAGGCTCCTGCCTCGGTCCCATTCTTTGCCACGGCGTGGTTGTGGATAGGAAGCGCGTGGTATAGTTTACGGTCCCAAGATATGCTGACGTTTTTGTTTCAGGCTACCAACTAGATGTCTGGTGATCAACTGGCAGCGTTTCGTGAGATCACGGTCTTTGATTGCGATTTGGATGAGTGAACAAAAAATTGCGAATACAGTCGCTGTCCAGATGTGAACGAGTGGCTTGCACTTTTCGACCGTGATCTCGTATCGAATTGCAGAATTCTCCTTCAGCGCTTGGGCTGTCTGGCTCCAGCTCCAGAGATTACACTCGTCTTGTGCCGCTTTGCTTCGGCCTGATCGACGTGTGGCTAATTCCATCGCTCTTCACGCAGGATGTTCAGTACCTGAACAAAGCTCAACTCAACTCCACAGCACCACTGCTGCTCGCAAACCATCCGCAAGAAGGCTGAAAGCGAACCTACTTGCCAAGTCCCCTATCAAGAATTCTCAGCCCCGGCGCCTCGGTGCATTCTAAAAAGTCGGATCTTCGTGATCGCTGCATGGACCGCCAATGGGCTTTATTTCCCGACAGTCACCACAACCTACTGGATCCAGATCCGCGACAGGCATGCAATCCTTCAGGCTGACCTCGACCGTTGCACAAGAACCGCAATCTCTTCGGAATTTTGAGATCGTGATTCATATGATTCATGTAGAGACTGAGTTTTGACTCGCCACCATGCAATCTTACCAGCCTTGTCGCTGTTCGCGTTTCAACGACAACGTCGTTCCTTGCGCGCTCAAACTGGGCAGTCAGAAGCGCTGCGCGAGAGGCGCTCCCGTCACGAGCTCGCGCGGCAGCGGGACACCAGGACTCCCTCAGGGCCACCACCGCTCAATAACGTTAAAGCTTAGGCACCATTCATGTGGCTGTGAATCAGAGGACGGCGTCTTGATTAGCGTTGGGTACCAGCATTCTCCTGACAAGTTGACAGCAAAAATGGGCCTTGACAGTATGGGGAGGCTGCAACGGCAATGGGACGCCTCATCAGTCGGTCGCCCTATAGCACCATCAGTAATCGTGGCTCTTTCATGTGCTGAATAGCGGTGGCATTAGAGTTCTGAAGATCTTCAGGCAGACGTGCACACTGCATTGTTCAAACACATATCACAGGCTTGATGCCTAAGGGAGGTAAGCTCTCGGGAGCTCTAATGCCATTCGGCCCGCCGGACACGAAGATTCAGGGCCGTTGTCGACCATGGCGGAACTACAAATCCGATTCCCTCTCAACAAATCAGATGTTATGGAGGACTCGCCACACTTTCGAGCTCTGCACGTATGCGGTCCGCGTGCGCGTGCGGCTATGATTAATCTACCGAATTTCGCTGTGTTGTTGAGAAAATGTCCCTGAAGCCACGGTGTTACAGGCAGTCTATTCGTTGCGGCTCTGCGGCGCTCCGCAGCTGTCTCTCGTATTTTCATGCAAGCTCAGCTTCATAAAGTTATGGTGTCTGGAACACATGAACAGTATGCAGTACTGCATACAAATCCCTAAACCGCCATGGATCGGTTGACAGGTGGGTGGAGCATTTCCGTAGACCAGTTTTTTGGATACGATGGGGCCTCCGGCATCTGGAGTTGCGTCAACAGGCAGTGAGTGGGTAACAAGTGCTTCGTGCACATCGTAGGGCAATGGAGAAGCGAGTAAGATCAACGTCCCACCAGGATGCTTCCCGTTTCATCTGCAGCCCAGCACGATCCTCTAACCTTGGTAGACCTTAGTCTTGAAAGCGCTCCAGGGGAGGCATGCTAAAAGATAGTACGCGGCTGCGCTTGGCCATCTGGAACCCAGCGGGATGCACGGCAGCCACCAAATAGCAGCACTTGATTGTGCTGCAGGACCGACTGTAGCAATTCCACGAACTCTATTACGATTCAAGGGTCTGTCAGGATCAGCTTCGTCTTCTCCTGAAGCGTCATCTGCGGCTCTAGTCTCAGGATTACCAGATATGTAAAGATCTGGCTCCACCTGCCGTAACTGTCCTCCAGCGATCGGTCAACCCATGTTTTCCTTTGTCCAGTAACATATTTTTTTCTAACCCTGCATCGGATCGATATCATTGCTGCAAGCCATGGTCCTCAGCAATGAGTTCCGCGAAGACCCGTCTTTTCAACCCTGGGGACCTCTTATTTCTCCCAACTATGTCAACGAGGAAATCACCACAGCTGATATAATCATCGCATCTGTTGTCTGGGGCTTGACATTGGTCAATGTCATTATTGGGATATGGCTTGCATGGGGACAGTCGAAGGCCTCACGCTCGCCGCTGCGTAGTGTCTATGTATGGATGATCTGGTTGGAGCTTGTCATTTCTTTCATAATGGGTCTGGAGTGTTTCCTGCATTTGCTGAAGTACATCAGGCCGAGTAAGTTGGACCTCTCTCGATCGTGTGAGTCTTTATTGACATGCGTTAGGTTTTGCTTTTTATTTCACTATCCTCTTCTGGTGGTGTATCCAAGTACAACTTCTGCTGCAAATCATCATCAACCGTATCCGTGTCATTGTGCCAGACCGCAAGCGCTCGAGACAGATCATGATTGCCACTGCCGTGTTTGTCACAGCAATCAACATCAGTGTCTTCAACATTTGGATCCCGGCACGTCTTCAAATCAGCCATACCTACCACGTCGTCAACGAATACTGGGACCGTGTCGAGAAGTTCCTCTACCTATTCGTCGATGCCGCGCTCAACTGGTATTTCCTCAAGACCGTCAAGGCGAACCTGATCAGCAACGGCCTCACCAAGTACAACCGCCTTGTCCGCTTCAACCAGCGTATCGTCATCATCTCTCTCCTCATGGACGTCATGATCATCGCCGCCATGTCTATCCCTAATTCCTTTGTGTAAGCCTCCCTCCCTCGTCTGACACCTACACCTTTACTGACATAACCAAGCTACATCCAATTCCACCCGCTCGCATACCTCGTCAAGCTGAACATCGAAATGACCATGGCCAACCTAATCAAACGCATCGCCATCTCCGCATCCCGCAAGGCCGGGCAAGCCTCTCTCGCCAACGACTTCCGCTCGGAATCCCTCTCCACCTCTGGCGCGAAATCCAGGGCCACAGGGCACGCAAAGACGCACTCGAAACGCGAGTCCAACCACGAGCTCGCCAGCGTCTTCTCCTACAAGGGCGACGTCTCGCACTACGCCGAGCCCACCGATCGCATCGTCAGCTTCGCGCCCACAGGCAACGAGATCAAGAAGACGCAGCAGATTGTGGTGAGCAGCGAGCCGAATCCTTTCTACGAGGAGGGCGAGAGGAGGGGGTCTAGAACCCCCGTCACGGGGTCCTACGATGCGAAGAAGAATGTTGGCGTTACGGTTGCGGAGAGGGGCGTCGCCCGCACGGGCAGCTTGGAGAGTATGACCGAGGGGAGTGAGAGTTTGAAGGGCGGGTTGGATACGCCTAAGAGGGATCCCGCGGATTATAGTGATGATGAGGCGGAGCTTGTTGGGAGGAGGAATAAAGGGTGGTAGAGAGAGCGCGGAGTGGAGGTGCTTCAACGAAGTGCAAAGTGATACCTAGACTATAGAATAATGCAACGGTCAAACCTCGTAGCGTAGGGTGTCTTTGTGTTTGATTGATGTGATATGTGCGTTCGATGGGTTGGAAACTTCGCCGTAATGGGCAAACAGGGGCTCTGCCAGCTGGCCGATGCGACGTCACCTTACGAAATGGACGGCGGGTGGTGGAGGTATAATGAAAGACTACTCTGGGATGACCGATTCCACGCGCGAAGATATCCAAGGCCTGGCCTCACAAGTGCGATTTCCCCGCCAAGTATTTGAATCCCCTCGACCGTCTCCACCACAGTCCATCCGGGAAGCCACACTACAGCAAACGGTGACAGGTAGACCATAAGCCAGCACAGTATCGTCTACTCCAGCACACTAGCCACACCTTCTTACTTCCACCAACGCGACATTCAGCACCACTGAACCCCGCGACGGTAAAGAACAACTAGAAAGATGCAAGCACAAGCCCAGCCACTACGAACCGCCACGCCTTCCATCAAAACCCCCCGACCACTCCCAAACCCCTCCCCTCAGTATGCCCTTCCTCCGTTCCACCAAGTAGCTCATAGGAGTTAGCAAGGTACTGTACATCTGCAGCCACATGTGCATTCACCCACAAGCACAAGCTAGCTGCAATAAGTTTCCAAACAGCCTTCGCTTGTTTAGAGTCTCAGAAAAACGGTTTTCGGGGTTCAATACAGCTACAGACGAAGCACAAAGGAAGTGCAAGCCTCGAAGGCTGACGTCATCCTTGCCTTGCAACAACGGCGCGAGTCCACGCGACACATCCTTCAACCTTGCTCTCCTGCCCTCACTCGCATTGACAATCTTTTTCTGGACTCCACAATTCACCCTACAGCTCGTCAAGACACTTTCCAAAGTATCGGTGTGGTCGGGCCCAACGTCGAAAGCGGCAGGAGCCAAGCCGCAAATCTTATCGCAGGTCTTAGCATACTCGACTTCGGGAAAAAACCTTCGTATACATGAGCACGCAGGGCTGGCACCTCCATGCGCCATTCGCTGGTGAGCACCGCCCGGCAGTGCTGTATACGGATGAAGCTCGGCCAAGCGTGCTATAGCGATGCTTGGACGTGGTGACGGCGGGTGCCTGCCTGTCTCAGAAGGTCGCTTTCGGTGCGGACAGGGAAAGGGAGAGAGTTGTGTGGGTATCGCCGATATAGTTTTTTGAGTATAAACTATATACTACACCCAACTCTGTTTGCAAGAATCGCATGTTGTGGGCGCTGTGTCAGACCATTTTTCTCTGCATCTAGAACCTGCTTGGAAGTTACGATGCTTTACCAACGGATCGTCGCCGTTGCTGTCGGATGCATTGCGTCGGCCTCAGCGTATACCCCGAAACTCAATGCTGCAGGAGAAGAGTTGCGTCTGATCAAGACGTCGGATGCAGATAATGGCACATGGTACACTGAGCAGGAGAAGCTGGACCTATTCATCTCCACGCCATCATGCGCGCACTTCATGGACATAACCGAAACCCAAGTCAGAACAAAACCCAAACCCCCTTTGATAACCACGGGCCTCGATAACTAACACCCCCGCAGGACCTCGAAGCCCACCGTGTCGCAGTCGCAAACGGCTTCACCGTGGACAAACGCCAATCCGCCACCTTCCCCTCAGGCGCAACCCGCCAGTCCATCGCCAACCCGCTGATCAACCAAATCAGCAAGACCAACCCCAAGACCTGGGCTACGACGCTGACAAACATCCACAACCGGTACTACAGAGGCTCGTACGCGGCTACATCCGCGACCACGGTGTTCAACCTCGTCAAGGAAGTCGCAGCGTCCAACACCAAGATCACCGTGAAGCAGTTTACCCACAGCTACAACCAACCTTCGGTCATTGCAACCATCCCCGGTACTTCTGCAAATGTCGTGGTAGTGTCTGGGCATTTCGATTCCATCAACCAGGCCAACCCGACTACGGGGCGGGCTCCCGGTGCCGATGACAACGCCTCCGTAAGTGCAGCATCAAACCCAGTATGTATTCACAAAGCATAAATTAACCAACCCATAAAGGCCGTTGTTGCCCTGCTAGAGTCCCTGCGTGTCCTGGCAGCGGCCAAGTACGCCCCCAAGAACACGCTGGAGTTCCACTTCTACTCTGGCGAGGAAGGAGGGCTTTTGGGCGCCCGCGCTGTGATGCAGGATTATGTTAAGCGCGGTGTCAAAGTCCTCGCAGTCATGAATCAAGATATGGCGGGATTTTCGCCGAATCACAATATTGCGGTTTATACGGACTATGTCAGTACGCCGCTGAGTAACTTCATCATGAAGCTTGTGCCGGTGTATACGGCATTGCCGGTGATTACGGATAAGTGCGGGTATGCCTGCAGTGACCAGTAAGTTGTGACTGTGGTTGCAGTTCAAACGAACATTTATTGACTATCGTAATAGCGGCGCTGCGTATGATGCTGGCTACCCAGCTGCGTACGTGTGTGATGAGAATATGGTGGACGCGACGCCGTACTTGCACACCGCGAACGATGCACTGTCGACACTGGACTTCGACCATTTGCACCAGCATGTGCGGTTGACTGTTGGATTTTTGGTCGAGGGGTCTTATTTCTAAGTAGAAAAAGATCGTCACGATTATTGGAAGCCACGATATCGAGTGGGACGTTCTGACTGTTGGAACGTAGGCAGCACATAGCTGATTAGATGTGTCGTTGTAGCATTCCAATTGCTAAAGTGCTCTCTTGCAACATTCAATAAGACATTTCCCCATCACTCCTGCAGCTATATCATAATAAAGCGCCCAATGCCTCCCAAAAGAAAGCCAGGACGCCACAACAGTATATAGCAATGCTATTTGCTGACAATGTCCGTACCTAAAAGCGCAACAGCAACACTCCAGTACCTGGATAGCACCCAGGCCAACCCCGCAGTCAACCAATCGCAACCCCATCACCTCCACTCCAGCGCTCACATGTCTCCGCCCAAAGTCGTCATAACGCGAAACCTAGGCCAAGGCGCGCAAGCCTTCCTGCAATCCCAATCTACAGATCTCGAAGTCGCACAATGGCAATCCGACGAGGTACTCTCGTCCTCTCTCCCCATCAGTCCCACAAACCCACGCTCACCTCATTAGCCATGCCCGCGCGCCTGGCTCCTCCAAACCGTGCCAGGCGCAACAGGACTCTTAATCATGGTCTCTGATCTCATCGACACAGAGCTCCTCTCCGCCGCAGGCCCGCAACTAAAAACCATCGCCACCTTCAGCACAGGAACCGACCACATCGACCTCCCCGCGCTCAAGGCGCGAGGAATCCGGCTGGGCTACATTACTGACTGTCTCTCCGATGCGGTGGCCGACTTGGCCGTCATGCTTGTGCTGATGGCGCAGAGGAGAGGCGCCGAGGCTCTGGCTAGAGTGAGTAGAGGCGACTGGCCCCAACTACCGTGGCATCCGGGCCTCATGACCGGGCCGCAGATACGGGGTAAGACGGTGGGGTTTTTAGGGTTTGGGAGGATTGCGCAGGCGACGGCGAAGAGGTTGCTTGGTTTTGGCATCGCGAAGGTGGTGTATGTGACTTCCAAACCTGGTGTTTCCGTGAAGGAGGATTACTACGGGCTCAGTGGAGATGCGGAGAAAGTGCAGGTAGAGGTTGTAAGCGATTTAAGCCGGCTGGCGAGCGAGAGTGACGTGGTGGTTGTGGGGTGTGGACTGACGCCCAGTACGAGGCATCTCGTCAACGCCGAGTTTCTCAGTAAGATGAAGAAGACCGCGGTTCTTGTCAACATCGCCAGAGGGCCGGTGGTGGATACCAATGCGCTCGTCGAGGCTCTTGATATGGGATTGATCTTTGGGGCTGGGCTTGATGTGATCGAAGGCGAGCCGGATATCCCAGCCGACCACCCTATTTTGAAGCAGCCGCGGTGCGTCTTACTGCCCCATATCGGATCAGCTACGATCGAGACGCGGGAGCAGATGGCTGTGGAGTCTGTGCAGAACCTTCTAGCGGGGACGAGAGGGGAGGCGTTGGTGAACGAATTGAAATTATGATGTTATCTATGCGCTTCATACAGAATCGTGCTTTTGCAGCAAATCCATCCTGCCCTTGAACTGACACCGCGCAAGCCGATCTTCGTCGATGACAAAGCTCCGAGGAAACCAGTCGAGCCCTTTCATACTGACCGATCCGTCGTTGGGCTCTCCGGCTCTATCATTATCTATCATGGTGACTAGAGCTTCGGCAGACTTCAAACACAACACCATGCCGTGTCCATTGAAGCCTGCCGATATCCACACACCCCCGCGGGGTTTTTGGTCTCCTGCTCCCACCGCGTCTGTCGATGGCACCTTGCCCACAAACGGTCTTCCATCCGCCGTAGCGCCCATAATCCCCGTCCATTCGTGAACGACCCTCTCCGAACTCTCTTCCTCCCCAACCTCGCCCCAACTCGCAGCATCGAAGCTACCAGAGAGGCTACCATGCAGATACCTCGAAATCTCCGGATTAAGAGAGGCATCATCAACAGTACCGTACTCTCCCGCCCCTGCATCCGGCAGCCGACCGAGCCCACCCCCAATCACAATGTGTTGCCCGCCCTGGGGGAGCGGCCTTGGAATCATATACTCATACCCATTCTTATAGATGAAAGAGAAAGTCGTCGGCAGCGGCGCCGGCAGCGTCGATCCCCGCCCAGGCCTTTGCGCAGTGATCTGACCGCGCATAGGCACGATCTTACCCTGCAGCGATCTTTCAAGAAACGGGGTGTACCCATTCGTAGCCAGCACCACAGCGCGCGTAGCAATCTTCTCGTCGGCGACGCAAACCTCCCAGAGCCCGTTATCCGCAGGCTTGTAACCCAGAACCGGCGTGTTCGTCCGGATTTGCAAGCCCAGCTTAACGCACTCCGCCAACACGCCAGTGGAGAAACGATACGCATGCACCCGGCCAGCCATATACTCAAACGCGCCCTTCACTTTCTCCCCGCCCACGATGGCAGGATTCCCATTCTCAACACCAACACAAAACCTCTCCCTCACAGCACCCACATCCTCATGCACCTCATACCACCCCACTTCCCCCCTCCTCCTCTCCTCCTCCTTCAAATCCCGCCTCAACTCGCAAATCGCCCGCTTCCCCAGCTCAAAAGTCTCCCCATCATACACAACATCAACAGTAGCACAAACCTCGTTCTCACACTCCACGCCCAACCTCCCAGCAACCCGATGCGTCTCCACGATATTCGCCCACTCCATCCTTACAATCCGTAGCGCCTCTTCCTTCCCCAACTCCTGAACATGCTGTAAATACGACCGGTAGCTTGCTGCTTTCGTGTGCCCGCCGTTGCGGCCGGTAGCCCCGCCGCAGACCTCGCGGGCTTCCAGCATGAGGATCTTTTTGTTGTGGGAACCCCTTTTTAGCAGATTCCACGCGATCATTGTGCCGGAGATACCGGAGCCGACGATGATGAAATCGTATGGGTCTTGGGATTTGTCGGGGCTGTGGTTGATGTTGGCGAGCGGGGATTTCGGGGTGTGCCAGTAGGATGGGATGGGGTTGGTTGCGGGAAGACCCACGGGGATGCGGGCGCGTTCTTCCATTTGGTGTTCTGCTTAGGGCTGGGGTAGTAGTGAATCTGGTCTAAGGGAGTAATCGTTCAGGTCCTATATGTCTATCTATCTGGATATGTAAGGTGGGGGATGGCGACTATCTCCGGCTATACCTTCCTGTTGCGGATTTAGTCTATGTTCACATTACACTAGGCGTTGATATCACCCTGCATTTGCGGTTGTGTCGACCTGCTGTTGTGAAAATCAGTCGCATTCATACGACTTACTAACGTTTGTCTACTGTGTGGAGACCGACTGGGTATAATCGTTATTCCAACATCTACAGCAGATCCTCGTGCTCTTCATCCGCCTCCTCCACACCCCAATCCAGCTTCATGAGCAGTCGATCAATGCCACCAACTCTGAGCGGCTCATACCTATTGTCATCATCATCCAGAGCATTCACGGGTCTCGGTCCGCTAGCACCTATTCTCTCGCTGTCGATCTCTCTTAGACGCTCAACCAGCCCTTTGAGATCGCTATCCAGCCTTCTCCTTGCGCGGTCCATCTCCAAGCTCACGTCTGCCTCTTCCTTTCTGTAGTTCTGCGAGAAATCCTCTACGCCCTCGTCATCCTGCAGATCAAGATTCTGCTGGATCAATTGTAGTCGCGTTACGTGACCGACAAGGTCGTCCACGTGAGTGCAGAGGGTACGGAGCAACTTCGTAAAGGCGCCGTCCGTGATGAGGAGTGAATAAGCGATTGAGGCCAGGAAATGACGGTGCGCGAATGCAAGCGCCTCAGGATCGTGTTGTTGCTGTGCTCCATTATCCATAGAGGTGTCTTCTGCTCCTCTCGTAGGCGGTCTGTCTGGTGTTGTTGGCCGCGTTTCACTCGTTGGATTCTTCTTGGGGCCCTGCACCCAACGCAGAAAACCCTTGAATGACTCCTGCACAACCTCTCCCTGGAAATATGCTTCACTTTCAGCCAGGAAAAAGATAGCGGCTCGGCAAGTCGCCCAGATATTACGCATTTTCCTGGCTCGTTGGTTCGTTCGTTGTCGGCGCCGCTTCAAGATCTCTTTTCCGTGCGAGGAGTTGCTGTATTGGTATCCCGGGGGAGCTGGATGCTCTCGACGGATTGTGCTGTGTCGCCACAATTGTGCTAGGTGGAGGTGAGCTCGTCTGACAGCGAGCAGGTAATCGTTGATTGATGAATACACGTCTACATCGGCCTTGGTGATGAACAAATCGAGAGGGGACAAGATGTCCATGCTGAGAGATACCGGCACCGAGAGCAGCAGCTCGTCGAAAGACATGTTTGGGATATGAGGTAGCGCGGATTCGGAGTCTTTTGCACGCCCCGGAGTTCCAGGCCGGTGACCTGAGGCGCTGTGTACATCAAGATGCAGAATGTCTGACGCGGCATCGAGAATATCGTCAGTGTGATCGTCTTCACCACCTAGACTCGACAGTACTGAGATCGACCGTGCCAATGTCTGGTTGATCTCGGCCTCCTTTAGCAGCAGTCCCTTGATAGACTGACCCAATTTTGTCGACTGGGGACCACGATGTCGGGACGCTAGCTTCTCATCTGCTTCTGCTATCAGCACCATTGCAAATTCGCCTCGACCAAGAAGGAAGAACTGATGCAGCACATTCAGGGTCTCTACGATCTTTTCACGAGGTAACAGGTGCTGAAGTAGGTTTCGTGAAAGTGATGTTCGAATGTTCGCGACGACCTCTGAAAGCTTTGCAGACGATATTGGTGCAGTCACTTGGGAGAGGTGTTGCACATGGACTGGCAACAACTCGAGCTCTGAGATTTGCGTCGTTGCGGCTCTCATCTTCGACGCAGATGGTAACGATCGGATCTGGTTGAGTGATTTCCCCACGAACATAATCGACAGCGCCGTTTGGCGTGACACAAATTTGGGCAGCAGTTTGTTCCTGATCACGAAGGCCGATTCGTTGGAATCTTCGTCTCCTTGCGCGATGAAGAAATCAGCTGCGCCGAAAGATGGCAAGCGGCCGTAGAGCAGCCATGTTGACAATTGGCGTAGCCACGCAGTCTCAGCAACCTTGCTCAGATACTGTGCAGCTTCTTCAATGTCCGGGTACCCCGTCTGCGCCTCGGTGCGGAGTTTGTCAATGAGCTCTGAGCCACAAGCTGTCTTTTGACCCCCCTTCTCGCCGCCTGAAGATTGCCCGGACGGCAGCATGAAATTGCTGATGTTCCACAGCCAGTCCATCAATCTGACCCAGCCAGAAAATTGGCTTGCAATGCTGGCCAGCGGCACGATGTTGTACGCTCCGACAGTCGACGCATCTTGGGTTAGCACTTGACTCTCGACTTCCAGGATCTTTGACTGGAAATTATCCAAATGGTACGAGGTCACGGCGGTCCCTACTGCACGACACACAGTCGATGGATGCGAGTTTGCAACTTTGGCCACATGATCGCGCGTCCTTCGGTGAACCCGGGACAAATGGCCTATCGACGCGAGCAACTCCGCTTCTGGTGGTGACAGCAAGCGACTTGTGGTAGAAGTCACGTGCGTGGAACCCTGATGGGCATCGAAGAGCGCCGATGGGTGTCCGGAGAGCGAGAGGAGGATTTCGTGGAGCATGGCAAGGGCGGGGCTGCCGTTGTCGGGGCCTGCTTTCTGCGGCTGCGCACGGCGAGGCGCTGGACGGTGACGATGAGCAGGCTAAACAGCTCAAATCGACACATGAAGAACGCGTCGCGCTGCGGACATTGCTTGCTTGCACTTGCGTGAATTGTTGGTTGGATACGGCTAGTGTTGCGGACGCGCAGAGGAAACGCGCCGCGGCCTGGCTAGGCAGGGGTGATTGCCCCACACTTGCCCGCCGTCTGAGGAGCCCAAGCCCGCCAATGAGAGTCTTCCTGTATGAGGTCCGGCCCATTAAGCCGCCTGTCTCCCAGCTGGACCGAGGGGTATCGGTGGGATGACCTACCAGTACCTTTCACAAACACAATTCCAGACTTCAGGATGGCTCAGAGAACGCTTGTGAGGCCAATTGGTCTTGCCTTGAACTCTGCTCGTATACAATATCGCGTTCGCTCTTTCAGCACTGTCCTTGATACTCCCATCGATCCCAAGACCCAACAAGTTACCCCACCAGCGGCCGGGAAATCGTCAGTCTTCGAAGATGCTGTCAATGCTTCAGGTCCTAGGACCAACTGGACAAAAGAAGAGATTGCAGAAATCTACAACACGCCACTGATCAGATTGACCTATGCAGCAGTATGTATGCGTACGTCCATGCATGAGAGCTGTCCTGACTTATATAATCGTAGGCCTCAGTACACCAACGCTTCCACGACCCGGCTGCTATCCAAATGTGCACCTTGATGAACATCAAAACTGGTGGCTGTAGCGAAGATTGCTCGTACTGCGCCCAGTCAAGCAGGTACGACACGGGACTCAAGGCCACCAAGCTCTCCTCCGTCGACTCTGTGCTGGAAGCTGCCCGTATCGCCAAAGAAAATGGTAGCTCGAGATTCTGCATGGGTGCTGCATGGCGTGACATGAGAGGCCGCAAGACCAACTTGAAGAACATCAAGGCCATGATCACGGGAGTCAGGGAGATGGGCATGGAGGCTTGTGTGACACTTGGCATGGTTGATGCCGAGCAGGCAAAAGAATTGAAGGAGGCTGGGTTGACTGCATACAACCACAACGTGGACACTAGCCGTGAGCACTACCCCAGTGTCATCACAACACGAACATACGACGAGCGCCTCAAGACGATTCAAAACGTCCAAGAAGCTGGTATCCATGTCTGCACTGGAGGAATCCTTGGTCTCGGCGAGAAGGCTAAGGACCATGTCGGTCTCATCCACACCGTTTCCACGCTTCCTGCTCATCCTGAGTCCTTCCCTGTCAATGCTCTGGTACCCATCAAGGGCACACCTCTTGGTGAGACTCAGTCGGTTTCATTTGATGCAATCCTCCGCACTATTGCCACCGCACGACTGGTCATGCCTAAGACGATCATCCGTCTCGCAGCCGGTCGTCACACCATGCGCGAGGAGAAGCAGATCATGTGCTTCCAGGCCGGCGCCAACGCTGTTTTCACTGGCGAGAAGATGCTTACTACGGCCTGCAATGGCTGGGAAGAAGACAAGGCTATGTTTGCACGATGGGGCCTAAGGCCGATGGCAATGGAGGAGACTATTGGAGAGGTGCGCAAGGCTGAGAAGGCCATTGCCGAGGACCTTAAGGAGTCTGCGCAATCGTCCGCTACTGCATAAGTTTACACGACTTGAATTATGGCCGTGATATATCAAAGTCTATGAATCCATTAAAGCCGGGCACTTTTTCGCTCTAGACTTCCACTCTTGCTTTCTGCGTACTTCGCTTGCCCTTCGCACCAGTCCTGCAGAGCTCGCACTAGAAGTTGGACCTCGTCTACAGTGTTTCCTGCATGCAAGCATATCCTGACCCTTTGTGTCCCGTGAGGTACCGTTGGCGGCACAACGGCTCTTATCATCATCCCTTTCTTTTGCAGGTACTGAGATAGGTCTCTTGGATTCTGCAATTGCACTGCGAAGATGGGGGACTGTGGACAAACACTCGGTATACGCAATCGACTGTTCACTGGTGCGGATACTTTGTGCAGTCGTTGCATGGCCTTGAAAAGAGTTTCTGTCAAATGGTGCAAGTGTGACTGTAGTTCAACTGTGTCGCCGTCCCGAAGGAGTCCGTATGATGACCGAATCAGAGCCAGAGATGGATAAGATAGGAAGGAGGTGTAGATAAGCGGTCGGGCATAGTTGATCAAGTAATGGCGAAGGGTGTGGGAGCCGAGGGTTATAGCTGATACGTCCTCAGTATGAAATGGCTTGCGTATGATCAACTCCAGTACTTACCACCGTTGGCAGCTAGTGCTTTGCCGAATGTATGTAGGCGTGCAAAGATCCGTCTTTCAAGGCCGAGCTCGCATACAAGGCCCCTTCCTTGGAAACCCAGGACGCCAGTCGAATGAGCCTCATCAACGATAATATATCCTCTTCCTTCGCCCATGATCTCATCGACTGTATCAACAATTTGCTGTAAGGGTGCAACATCACCATCCATGCTGTAGATGGATTCCACCGCAATGAAAACATTACATGTATCTGATGCCTCCGCTACCTTCTGCAGGATCTTTCGAAGATCGATTATCGAATTGTGCACAAAAGGTATCGTTTGTGCAGCTCTCGAAAGTCGCATCCCATCATGCACACTCGCATGTATCAGTTCGTCGAAGACGACTACATCGCCAGGCTGCGGTACACATGAGAAGAACCCAGCATTGGCGTCGAAGCCACTATTCCAAAGTAATCCTGCCTCAGCACCGTGGAACTCAGCTATGTCACGTTCCAATATCTCGGCATATGATGAATTTCCATCCAGGAGTCGGGAGCCACCACTACCGAGCGGCAATGGCGTACTTTGAAGTTCTGTAAGATAGGCGTCCTTAAGCCGAGTGCTGGTCGAAAGCGAAAGGAAGTCGTTGCTGGAGAAGTCGATTTGATTGGGCTTTGGCAAGGTCAGGTTGCGTAGTGTCGAGTTCGCCTTCCGTCTATCAAGCAAAAATTGCATCCTTGCAGTAAGCGGCCTTTTCCCACTTGATTCATCCATCTCTTTCTGTCTGGCTATCACCGAGGTTGAGCGCTTCGATTTGAGTCCAGATGTTGTATCCACCGAGCTGGGCCGCTAGCGTGAATCGCTCCACAACGAAGCCACGAACATCGCTCGGCCTACGCACTAAAGGGGCAATGAATGTCGGGGGAATTGTACGAGGATGACACATCAATTGACTCACATCCTGAGGCCTCGATTAACCGCTGCAGTCCGAAATCGGTTGAGTGTCTGTATATGCAAGGCAATGCACCTGCAGGAACGGGACGAATGGATGAGCGTCTTGCCCTTTTTCGTCTTAGCGAACCGGCGTGACTTCCGCTGAAAGCCTGTGAGTGATGTGTTGTGTTCGATCAATCTGATTGGCTGGCATCCGCTGACTAAATCGTCCCCAGACATCGCTCCGCGCCTTCCAATCGCCCATCAACACTGTGTCATTGTTCCAATTGTACCGCAATTGATCTTCAGGTCACGAAAATGGTGCGGGTGGCAGCGCAGAACGCGGCTCTATGGAAGAAATACATTGCAGTGCAAGTCTATGGTGCTAATACCGATGTTGGGAAAACAGTATTCTCTACCCTGCTCGGTAAACGCTTCAAAGATGGACTGGGGAAATACCCCTACAAAAAGTTCCGAGTCCAATACATAAAACCTGTCTCGACAGGACCCCCCAGCGACCGCGATGATAAGTTAGTTCACTGTGGCGCTTCTGTAGACATAGTTGACCTTGGCCAGTTATGTGCAAAGATATTCAGGTCAGCCGGTATCGACTCTCTACCAATTCAAGGATCCAGTCAGTCCTCACATAGCAGCTAAGGGGGCGAGTGACTTTGTGAGGATATCAATTCGAAGCTTAGCATGCGAAGCTAATAATACCAGCCGTCCGACTCAGTTCTGCGCCAACGTCTGGGCCATCAATTGAACTTGAATGCATCTGCACTCGGTGATGAGTCGCCGGAAGAATGGGGTTTCTGCATCGTGGAGACTGCTGGTGGCGTTCTCAGTCCAGGCCCATCAGGATTGCCGCAGGCGGATATCTACCGGCCACTTCGACTCCCTACAGTGCTTGTCGGTGACCACAAGCTAGGCGGTATAGCGTCGACTATCTCAGCGGCAGAGTCGCTCATCATGAGAGGCTATGACTTGGATGCTGTGGTCTGCTTTGATGATCAGAGCCAGTACAAGAATGCTGAGTACTTGGAGAAGTATTTCCGCAATACGCTAAGCATTCCCGTTTACACCATACCATGGATCCCGCGCGATATCGACAGTAAAGGCAGGGAGCAGGAAGAGATGCTGATGAAACAATACTATACACAGACTTGCATGGACTCAGCGGTCCAGGATGTTGCAATGCGCATCATCGACCGGCACCGCAATCGGAAGGAAGATCTAGAAAGCATGGCTTCTCGCACGCAACAAACGATATGGCATCCCTTCACACAACACAAACATGTGAAACATGCGGACGACGTGCTTGTATTTGACTCGGCATATGGCGACAATTTCCAGGTCAAATCCACTGATCCTAAATCTGACCAGATGCTGTATGCAGCGTTCGATGGATCTGCGAGTTGGTGGACGCAAGGTAATCCTCTGAAGAGATATGTGCGAGCCAGTTCTAACCACGACTATAGGTTTGGGGCATGGCAATCCTGAATTGGCTCTTCAAGCTGCATATGCTGCGGGTCGCTACGGGCACATCATGTTTGCAGGAGCTACGCATCAGCCAGCGCTCACACTTGCCGAACGTATACTGCAAGGCCTTCAAAACCCTCGCTTGACGAAGGTGTTCTACACTGACAACGGAAGTACGGCTACTGAGGTTGGCATCAAGATGGGTGTGCGTGCAGCCTGCAAGCGCTACAAGTGGGATGGCTCCAAAGAAAACATTGGAGTATTAGGATTGAAAGGCAGTTACCATGGCGACACTATCGGCGCGATGGATGCATCTGAGCCGTGCGTCTTTAACGAGAAGGTCGATTGGTATCGAGGCCGCGGCTATTGGTTTGACTATCCAACGTTCAAGCTCAAAAATGGTCGCTGGGTGGTTGAGCCACCAGCAGGTATGGAAGAAGAGTTTGGGCCTGCACAAGAATTCTCCGAGCAAGACGAAATCTTCGATCTCGATACAAGGGGCGAGTCGCCAATCTATGAAGCATACATTACAAAGACTTTGGATAAACTGGTCAAGAAAGAGGGTAGGAAATTCGGAGCACTCGTCATGGAACCTGTCATACTGGGCGCTGGCGGGATGATATTTGTGGATCCCCTGTTCCAGAAGAGTCTTGCTCGCGTTGTGCGCCGTTACAACTTCGTCGACTCCGAGAGTCATACGGCAGTCAAGAACGAGCACGCGTGGACAGGTTTGCCCGTCATGTTCGACGAGGTGTTCACTGGCTTGTACCGTCTCGGACGGTTCTCCTCTGCTTCATTTCTCGGTGTGCATCCAGACATTTCTGTCCATGCCAAGCTGTTAACAGGCGGTCTCCTTCCGCTTTCAATCACGGCGGCCAGCGACAGCATCTTCCAGGCTTTCTGGGGTGATGAGAAATCTGAGGCTTTGCTCCATGGTCACAGCTACACGGCACATGCGATCGGCTGTCACGTTGCCAATGAAAGCCTGAAAACCATGACTACCTATGCACATGGGGAGACGTGGGATCAACACAAACAAGATTGGGCGCAATGCTCGCCTGAGGATTATAGTACCTCAAACAAAAATCCGGATGGGACACAGCCGACATTGAGACGCGACCCTACACGCCCGCTTCACCAGGACAAGCTTTGGAGCTTTTGGTCGAAACCATTTGTCCTTCGTCTGTCGTCTCACAAGCGGGTGGATCACGTCAACGCACTCGGATCTGTCCTAGCGGTGTCGCTCAAGGATGAATCTGGAGCCGGTGAGCCATAATCATCTCTTGTTTATAGATTAACAGTTCTGACAGTATTAACAGGTTACACCTCCTCGGCAGCTGTGGGACTCCGCGACGCTTTACTACATGGGAATAATAAGGTACAGATTCACTCCCGCATCCTCGGCAATGTCATTTACCTCATGGCGAGCATGAAGCCAGACTCACTGGGCGCCGTTGAAGAAGCGTTTGAGGCTGAGTTGAACGCTATGGATCAGTAGACTGAGTTCACGTTTGTACACATACATACACTTTACTTCTCTCCTTATTCAGGTGATCAGACGAGGTTGTTGACCAGTGTAGCCCGATAAAATAATACTCCTGAATAGGCAACTGCTGGCAGCCGAATGATGTGTATCTTGTTACACCCGTGGCTTATGCTACAGTATCGTGCTACCACTGAATTCGTACAATTGAGTGCTACTCACAATATAGCTTACCATCCACATGTGCTCCAACTTGTCCTTTCCTCATCGTTCCCACCCACTCCCCCAGGAAATAAACCTCATTCCGATCCATCCACCTCCCACCACCACCGCAATGAACACCCTCGACCTCCTCCTCGACTTCGCCGCTTACATGGGCACCCCACCAGCATCGCCGGTACCATCATACCCCGAAAGTCATCCTCGCCAGCCAAACTCACAGATAGTCCAGATCCTAGAAGCGCCATCCACCCAAAACTCATCCGCCCAATCCTCTCAACAACAACATCAACCACACCATCAACCACACCATCAACCACACCCCCAAAACCCCTCCCAGCCCGCGCCGATGCGCCATACTCACCTTCCTGCTCACCCAGAACCATCCCGATCCGCCGCTCAGGTATCCCCACACGCCTTTCCCCCGCCCGCAATGGTCTGGTGTCCCCCCTCCATCTGGCCTCCCTCACCACAACCAAGGCACTGGCGATATCACACCGCCGCCCCACAGGACTTGTTCCCATGCGGCCACCACGCCGAGGAGTTCTGCACTTGTGCATACGTGCCGTGGGCCTGTGACTGGGATCCACCAATGGCCCCAGTGGAGCAGCCACAGCATCCCCCACCCAGAGTGCAGCATGCAGCTCCAGCAGAATATTGTTCAGATTACTATCTCGAGGGAGCTTCCGACTGTTTTGAAGAAGAAGCGACGTTATCACGAAAACCGGACGCCCGCTTCACGCTCGGCAGCAACGCACTACCTTACACGGCGCCCCTGCCGCGCCACTTCTCCCCTGCTGCTCCTCCTCGTCCACCTTCTAAACGCCAATCTGCACATCCGCCTTCCTAACCTCCTCCTCCCCAATCTGCCGTACAGGAAACCCCACTCTCTCCAAATTCGTCACCCCGATCTCCTCTCCACGGGCTTTGCTCACCAGCCCATCCAACCAGTCCTGGTGGCCCAGCAACATCTTATTGGGCTTCTGCTCGTTCCACTCTGCGAAAACCTGGCATCAACCATTGTCAGCACTGCGCAGCTCTGTGTGCCCCCAAAAGAATTCGCGCGCCACTCCTACAAGAAGAACCCCCGGAAAAAGAAACAAAAAAAGAAAGATGACAAAGAAAGCGGAGACAAAAACTCACAGGCCCAATCTGACTCTCCTGCGTCAAAACCCTCACCCTCCCCCCCTCAAGATCCTGCACCAACCACGCATGATAAATCTCCAGTCCCTCAGGCGTTTCGCTCTGCCACGCCAACCTGCCCTCTCCCTCCCCCTCTTCCCCACCCCCGCTCTTATCTCTCGGGGCCACGCATTCCTTAACCTCGCACGTCAACGGCGGAAACCCAAACGTACTAAACTTAAACACACTCCCCTTCCTCAGCTGCGGCCCGTCTTCTGGAGGTGTTATTTGCGCGCAGTTTTTGTAGTAGGTTTTCCATTGCGAGATATCCGCAAGGAGCGCCCAGATCGCGGATGCCGAGATACCCGCTGCGATGGTCTCGTTGGAGACGAAGTTCGAGGTTTTGCCGGGCGTGAAGTGCGGGGGGAAGGATATGGATGGTTGGGAGGGCATGGTTCGTGGGGGAGGATATGTGCGTTGGTGTTGGTGTTGGTGTTGGTGTTTGTTTATTCTGGAGGGTTTGGAGTGTGGTGGATGGTGTTTAAATAATGGGCTTACTTGTTTTTCTCTATGGAAGGGGGGAAGTGAGATGGTAGGAGACGCGTGTGTCGGGTTGGGTATGATGTCTTCAACTCTGGGTTGGGGATTACATCATGAGCTAATTGCTGTCCGAGTTGGTTGGTTGGTCGGATGGGTGCGATTTGTCATCTAGGAGCGCGACTTTGCTGAGTTTCCTCAAGATGTGGCTCAGAACGGGCTTTGTGGTAGTGATTGAGTGAGTGACTGTATACGTCAATGAGTTGATTTTCTTGGAAGCAAACACAAGTCTACCCAAACGTGTTAGCAGAGCACAAAGACTTCACATGTCACGACGCCATATCCACAGCTCATCCCACACACGCAAATGAAGAGTTTCACATCGATATTATTGACAATACAAGTGTCTACCCTCAGTCAATCCATCGCATTCCTTTCCATCCGGCATACACCTTTTCATCAATCATGACATGCGCGTCCCGCGCCACAGCCCACATAGGCATCATCATGAATTGACAAAGAAAGGCAGAAAGAAGGGGGGTTTGGTCGCAGAAGAAGCAGCTCTGGGGGTCCCACCAAAAAGCGTTGTGGGCCCCAGAGCCGCAGTGTGTGTAACTGCTTTGTGAAAGAGGAGAAAAAAACGTAGAGAAATCTAAAACATGACACGCTAGCTGTTTCTGACGAAGTTCATTCCCAAAAACAACCGAGTACACGCCGTAAATCCATGTATAGTGACGAGCCTGCAGAGTGGGCAGGTGTGTATGGGTCGGAAGGCTCCGATAGAGAGTGATTGTTGCAACATGTCCAATCGCCGCATGGTTGCTGCAAGATACGAGACGCCCTGTGTTTCCAAAAATGAAGTTTTGGGGAAACTGCCTTTGGCAGATTCATCTCTAATGAACGGGAGCAGCAGCAGCACGCTGAGCCCACGACTCCCGCTTAGGCGGCGTGGGTCGGGCCTGAGTGGACCATGCGCCGGGCAAGTTGACCTTAGGCTGAGTGCCTGTACGCTCGGCCTGCGCTTGTTGCGAGGGCTTGCGCGGGCGGTCCTTTGCATTGCTAGTCTGAGGTCCAGTAGGAGTGCTGTTGCGCTTGGGCTTGCTGTTGAGTCCGTTGCCCTTGCCGCGACGTGGCCTTGGCATCGTCTTGGTGATGGACGTTCGCATGTTGGCCAGGCGGATGATGACATCAATCTCAGAACCAGCGCCGAAGTCGAATGCGTCCAGTCTCTTAGTGGTGAACGGGTTTTCTTTCCTCATGAGGCGACTGTAGGTTTCGTCCTTGTTCGGGAGGCTGATGGCTGGCTCATTTGCACTGAGATGGGCCACTTTGGGCAGTCTTACAGTGGGGAGTGATCCGAACTCCCTGTCCTCAAACAGCGCAGCGGTACCTTCACGTGTGGTAGTGCCGTGCCTGCCGTCACTTCTAAAGCTCTTGCCGGACGCAGCAGCAGGCAGGGAAACAGTGGCAGACCCCGCAGGACCTCGAACATCAAGCGTGGCCTTACTGGAGGCAGCGACCGCGAGTGCGCTTGGCTTCATAGGTACAACTGGTACTGCAGCGAATGGCTTAACTTGCGGCGCTGCATCTTGAGCAGCGGGCTTGTCCAGAAGCTTGTTGAATCGCGCTTGCCACTCGGGGTTCATAGCCAGAGGGCGAGCGCCAGGCCCAGCATATCCACGTGGAGGCATGCTGACCGGGGCATCAATTGCTTCCTGTGCGGGCTTAGGCAGACGTACGACAGGCGACGGCCTAGGAAGCCTGACGAGTGGATGTCCAACCCTGCTGCCTGCAAACACTGGGTGGCTTTCAGTTTCTGGTGGCGGCGGAGGAGAATCAGCCTTGGTCGAGGAGCTCAGTGGCGCCTGGAGAGTTGTCTCGATCGGGCGAGGAAAGAAGCGCGAGGAGCGAGAGCCACCTTGCTGCAAAGGTGTGCCCTGTCCAAGAGATTGCTGTGGCGAAGAGCTATCATGAGACGACTTGGTGGCTTCAGAAGCAGCTTGAGTCACTCTAATATCCCTAGTGTTATCCCGACCAGCGCTTCCAGGAACCTGACTATGCACGATGGTTTGAGCCTTGCCTCGCTGGTCTTTGTATGTCTCGCGCAGCTCAGGTCGGAAAGTGTCTCCGGCCATGCGCTCGCGCTCTTGGCGGGCCTTCGCAACCAAGTTTGCATCATCGCGCGCGATGTGAGTACCGAAAGAGGCCCACTTGTTTTCCGAAGGCGGAGCAATCGGGCCAGGAGCTGGCTGTGCTGATAGCGATGGCATGTTGACAGTGTGTGAGGGCAGCGGAGCTACAGGGTCGACGCCGATAGGCGCGATGGGTGCGGCAGGGGACTGTGCGGGCAACTGCTGCTTTGCACCGGGTCGAGGCTGACCGCGAGTGAAACTAGAGTCGAAAGTGCCGTTTCCAAGGTTACGCTCCCTCGTTTGCGCTGAGCCCCAGACCTGTGAAGTCCATCCTGCACGGGTCTGAGATGCGGAGCCAGACTGCCATGCACCTTGCGTAGGCTTGGACCCTTGTGAGATTGAGCCCTCTGTCATTGGTCGGGCATGATCCGTTGCCTTCTTTGAGTGGTCACGACTGGAGTCAAACGGCAGTGTAGGAGGCTGGTCCAATGATAATGGCAGCCTAACCTGGTTCTCTGCGTGCGCGTTTGGCTGAGGCTCCACAGGTTTCGCTGAGTGAGGCACGGGTGATGGCTTCTTCACTGGGTGGGGCTGGTGAACCTTCATCATGCCGTATTGAGCGACTTCACCGTCGTTTGCAGGGACTGGAGGTTTCGGAGGAGATTGAGTAGGCGCAAGAGCAGCATCTGCTTTCTGCGGTGAACGCTCGACAGCAGGTGAAGGAGACTTTTCACCCGATTTCGGCTTGGGCGCTTCACCCATAGCCGCAAGACGTTTCGCGATACGAGCCTTCTTTTCTTCCTCTGCCTTCTTCTCAGCTTCTTGCTCTTGTTGCTTCTTGAGTCGGGCACGCTCGATCTTGTCTGCCATCAAACGTTTCTGGACCTCGACAGGGTCTTCCGCAGGTGGAGCTGCAACGGCTGCAGGCGGAGGCATCGCAGCCTGAGGCGCAGCTGGAAGAGCTTGAGTAGCTTCAGGTGACGCAGCGTGATTTCCATTGACTGGGCGTGGGCCTTGCTGTTCTTCGTCTACAATGACACTGGGGAATTCCGGGCCGCGGCGATCGAAAGACATACGTCGCCCAGGCCCTCCGCTAACATTCGACGAAGTCCGTCGTCTGCCCCAAGACGGCATATCTGCACTAGATCTAGACGTCTGGAACGCAGACGAAGGCTCCGCCGGACCATCGTGCGAGGGCCTCTGCAACAGCGAGGGGTGCTGTTGCTGCCTGTAGCCGGAATCGCGGAACGAGCCGCGCCGTGTATCATTGACAGGTTCGTAACGACCGTTCTGCGAATTGAAAAGCTCCCGTCCTCCTCTGTCCTCGCGCCATGTGCGGTTGAAATCATCTGGCGCGATTTCGCGACCGTGGTGTGGTTGCATAGGCTCATAAGCGCGGTGGTCTTGGGTAGGATAGCGACGCTCCGGGGGTTGTTGCTGTACGGGTGGATTGATCTGAACGGGGGAAACTTTCTCGACGGGGGGAAGAGTAGCCCATGGCGATTTCGCGGGAGCTCCAGTGGAGGGCTTGGCCACGAGGGTGGGCTTCTCAGGCTGACCTTTGAGTACCAGGCTTGACTTTGCAGCACCTGCTTGTGCGTGAGAGCCTGGCTTCAGAATTGTCTTCGGTCCTCCCGTCACGCTCGTCTTGGGTGCGCTAGCTACAGGCGCTGCAGGCTTTGGCGCATCGACTGCTGGCTCCGGCTTTGCCAGAATCGTTGGCTTCGGAGCCTCTTCGACGGGTGGTGGCTGGTTCTCAGGCGCTGTGACCGATGACTTCGTTCCGTCCATCCACTCGACAGTATCTGGAGCCCAATCCCCATCGTCGTCGTCGATATCAGCCCACTTTGCTTCTTTTCCTGCTTCATCCATGGGCAGACGCGTCGCGAGATGAATGCCGTATTGCTGCTTAAGCTCCTCGTCGGTGTATTGCTTCGGTGGTGGCGGGGGTACTGGCTGGTTCTTGTTCCACACTTTGCTAGCATCAGGTCCTGATCCCGTGCCATTCAATTGTCCAAGAGTTCGTGGGGCGTTCGCAGTGCCAGATTTCGCTACGAGGCGGGGCTTGGCCGTCAACAGAGACGAAGACGGGGGCTGTACTGCAGGCGCTGCTTTCAGGCCGGGGGACGCAGAAGGAGTTGACGCTGCCGACTTTGCCAGAAAACTCTTCGTTACCGATACTGACTTGAAGGCTGCAGGCTTCTTCGCTGAGCTCGTGCGCACATGGCCTGCGTCTTGCTTCGAAGGGTCCACGCTGCCGGGGCGGCTGATATCTGTGTCGGAGCCGCTGACTGCCTCGCCATTGACAGCCAGCGATTCAGCGCCAGAGACTTCGGCAGAGTCTCCATTTGTTAAGGAATCACTACCATCTTTGGCTGCTGGCGCTGACTGCTTCACATGATTTGATGCCTGGCATGTTTAGTGTAAGCCCACGCGGACGCACGCTCCACACTCACCGTCGCAGCCGGTCCATCGCTCTGCGCCGAAGTCTTCTCGTCTGCAGCCGGAGCTGAGTCGGTCGTCGTCGTCGTCGTTATTGTCGCGTTCGCTGCGGCGTCGGCGGGTTTCGAGTCGGTAGTCGCTGGGCCCAAAGGCTTCTCGCCGCTGGGGGCGGAGGCGTTGGTAGTTGTCGCAGTATCGTCGATGGGCGCAGAGCGTCCCACCGACTGTGCTTCCTTTACCACATCGTTGGTAACCTGCTCTGCCATAACAGTGTGCGCAACTGCGGGCGGCGAAGAATTGTTGTCAGAGCCTTGTTCTTGTTCTGAGAGTTGGACGGAAGGGGAAGTGGAGGACGCCGACTCTAGTGCGTCGTGTCCGCATCCGCGCTCATCCTCCATGTGACGCGGGGGCCGGGGAGAAGCTGAAAGGTATTCACCTAATGTCAGATGCTACAAGACGCCACGAGGTGCAAGTCGGCGCTTCTGCAGAAACGAAGCTTCTCGAGTGCCTGGCGGTCGCGGCGAAAGCGGAGGTGTCGGCGTCGAGTGGTGGTCGCTCGAGCTGGTTGTCTGGAGCTGCTGGGGCGGGAGAGGGCTCAGTCGCGTGATGTCGCCGAACGGCTCAAAGGCTTCGTCCGGGAGTGCGATAGAGGGGGAGGGGAGCCCTTGCGGTGTTTGGGCGGGTCGCGGAGGTGATGCGGTTTAGGAGGTTGCCCGTGGCTTGCGCGCGAGTCAAATGCAGGTGGCAGTGAGGCGGGACTTGGCACCGTTGCTCTTTGTATAGGCAAGGGCTCCTGCAGCGAGCACGTCACGCCTGATGCAGCTGTCTTGCTGATGACTGGAATATGCTGTGAATAGACGCTGCGAGTGAAAGCAAGACCACACATTCAATGCACCGTTGACACGTCCACTGCGCATGAACTGCGCACAGCACACGATAGCCGGCAATGGAACCGAGCTTCAGCTCTGACGAACCCTGGTGTCGCAGTGCTCGATCCGCATGCAGTCATACCGTCCCAGTCAAGCAATCTGCAACTTGCGCAGCACTGCTAGTCTTGAGGAATGTACCCCCACGATGTATAGCCGAAAGGCTTTATCTCTATGGTATCTACCATCTGGACCATCACTTGGTGGATCATCATCCCACCGACTTTTGAGTCTTGAAAACGCGCCTTAGTTCCTATTTCAGAGGCCAGCTTGTTAGTCTGGTTTCTTGGCCGGTACCCGTCGTTTCAACTCAGGCTATCTTCTGTCGCTGTATTTCTGGGGCGCAGACTCCCCATATCAGTTGACTCATAGCACGGACCAGATGGCTGCATTGGCTAGATCTTGATTGATCAACTACATCTATATTTACACGTCCCGTCCGTAACGCTCAGATGAAATCATGGGAGATACGCTTAGTGGTGGACGTTGTTCTTGTGGTGGCCTATATTCGTCAGTCACTTGTCCTAACAGAAGCGCTGCGATACGTACGCAAGTGGAAGTAGTAGTTCTGTGCGTAGCCGAGGGCGATCAGGGCACCGATGATGTGGACGAGCGCTGTTGGTTGAGTCAGCAAAGCTCCATGCAATAGGACGAACGGTGCAGCGCATCTCCCAAGATACTGCACTGCGCCGAGGATTTGACGTACGCCTGCCAGATGCGTTCTTGCCCATGTACTTCTTCTGGTAGCGACCGAGAAGACCCTTGGCCTGGACCTCGGGGGCAGCGCCACGGGGGAGCTTCTCGTAGAAGCTCACAACCTTCTGCATGCGGACGGCGTTGGGGGAGGAGCCGATAGCCTTCATCTTCGTTAGCCCAGAACTCCTCAAAATTCCTGAATCGCGGATGATCGTGCGTCGGGTGGTATTCGGGGAGCGTTTATTGCGGGTGCAGAGCGACGGACGTCGCGAGGTTTGTTGAACATTATGCGGGATCGTCGTGCGGGTATCGGAGTCGTCGGAGGCTATGCTGGAGGAGGTCTTACATTGGGAGATGCGATCTGGAGGCCACGTCAGTGCTGCTGGCGGTGCGGGCGGTGGGTGTGGAGGCGTACCTTGGGGGGGATCAGGGTGGAGAGGGCGCGGCGCTGGATGAAGCTCATCTTGACGGCTGGGGCTCAATTAGCATCAATTGCACTGTTTCGGCGGGCGGCTTTGTCGCGGGGCGCGTACTTGGGCGGGCAAGACGATGGGGTTGCGGGTGGAGGTCGACGGTGATGGTTGTCGTGATGGGAGCTGCGAGTTTCTGCGAGCGGGATCTTCCGCTTGGCGCATTTCCCCGGCGAGCTTCAACAACGACATCACCACCGCCAGCGACAACGCCAATCGCAACCACCGCCATGTCTGCTCTCCACAGGTCAATTGGCTCGCGCCTGCTCGCGCCCGCTCTGCGCCCCGCGACCGCACGCTCCTTCGCCCCCGCATACCGCACATACTCGACCAACGAGGACACTCCCCACCAGCACAAGACGACCTCTGAAGATGCGCCCGCCGTCCCCCTGAAGAGCGAATCCACCCAGATCAGGAAGGAGAATGCTGCCCAGGGAATGGCCCACGCACCTGACTACAACGTCGCTGTCGACTACAGGACCTCGTGCGTTGCGCCTCGTTACAGCCAATCAACAGCGAGCTAATGAAGCTGCAGCAACTTCTCGCCCGTTCCCAAGCGTGTCATGGACGGCAGCGAGCCTGGAGAGAGCGTAGCTGCGGCTGTTCTCTCCGGCGCCCCAGTCGACCTCCAGGCCCGCCAAGTTCGGTAAGACTACACATATCCAAGCACAGCACGCTCGCCCTAGTAACACGACCCGCAGCATCTACAAGCCCGCAAAGACCGCCACACAGTCCGGCAACTGGACATCGGAAGGCTGGCTTATGGACTGGGACGTCCTTGCCAAGGGCCACCGCTGGGAGAACCCCCTCATGGGCTGGGCCTCGTCTGCCGACTTCATGAACGGCCACCGTCTCAACTTCAAGACCAAGGAGGACGCCATCAACTTCGCTAACAAGCAGGGCTACGAGTACTTTGTCCAGGAGCCCAACGAGCGCAAGTTCGTCCCCAAGGCCTACGCCAACAACTTCACACACGTCCCCGGAAAGTTGAAGCAGGTCAGGACAAAGTAGAGAGATGCGGTAGAATTGAGATATCATGTGTAAATACTGGATCAAGGTACTTTTCGTTTGTTAGCTGGGGCCTAGGTTGTCCTTTCGCGTGACCACACCATGCATGTATCTTATCTGATCTGGTGATCCCAATGGCCTGACCAGTGAAGTCGAGGTGACCGCGCATGTGGGTTTGCTCATATCTCGCCAGCGAATTTGCCCTCCCATTTCCCAATCCGCACCTGTCCTTTCAATTCTCTCTCGAAAGACAACATGGCCAGTATTGCCCACCAGCACTGTCAGGCCGGATATTGATGCCTGCATCATCTCACGTCCAACTATATACGAGCATCTTGCGCGCAAATCTCCAGATCAGACAATCAAACCCCAACTCCTTGCAGTACCAAACCTGCCACTCGCATTTCGGTTCCAGGAATGCTGCCTTTTCCCTGCAGTCCCGCACTGCAAACAACCCAGATGCAGCACTCCACCTCAGACAACTACGAGTGCTCCCCAAAGGACAGGAAGTCCAGACCCATTTCTCACATCCGCTCATCTGCCGCTTTCGCTATATTTCCTCGCGCGACGACATGTTGTCGTGCTACCAAGCTGCTCAGTGGTTGCTGGGGCAGCTCCTTCCCTTTTCTTCACTTGCGCCACTTCCACAACACTGATAGTGCGCAGGCTCTGCAACTTCACAATCATTCTCTTTCTTCACGTTAACCTTGTTCTGCAGGCTTCTCGTTCGAATGACGCGACCTGACTCCCTGCTATGTCGTTTCCGTCTCCTGTCTGCTCTATGTGCATTTGTTCGTTTTCATAGTGAAAGGAACATACGCCTCACCGTGAGGGACTTATGACACTTCAAAAACGACACGAAACTTTTTTCTTCGCGCTGAAGCTTCTTCCACAACTGACACACGACTGACAGTCTCTCAGTCGACGACACTCCTTCAAATACACACAGTCTTTACAGTTTCTATAACAAGTTTGTATTATCCTCACTCCACTGACCCATCAAGCTGACATTATGTGAAGCTTTCTTTGCCTGGAATCATGGGCCGCGGTGCATACGATCTGACTGATCCCGGCAAACCGAAGTCCGCAATGGCGGAAGTGGTATTGCGCTGGGAAGATGACAATAAGGAGCACAGAGAGGTTTGTTTGGGACTTTGAGTGAAGCACACCTGTCGGATCTAACACCGCCCAGGAAGAAACCTCGATCGCTGCTGCTGCCGCTTATGAGCTGAAGCTCATCCGCAACAAGAAGTCGCGCGGCATCGTGGTAAGTCACTGTCTACTCTGGATTAACTGAGGATTCGCTGACAGCTTCGTGCAGGCTGCGAAGAACCTGGCAAAGGAGAGAGACGCTGCAAAGCAGGCTTGAGGGACGTTCTGAGATTCCATGTTGTAGGCAGGAACAGATGCCGGGATGATTGGTGTATGACACGAACGCTGTAAGATGTGATGTCCATAACAGGTGGAGATAGGAACGTCGCATAGAGGGACACCCAGTAGGACATAAACTGTTCGTCTGCAAGCATTCCACGTTCAAGGAACCCCAATGAAATAAAAGATTAAGTCACTGCTCAAGCGTTGGAGCGCCGTGATGAACACTGAATTTGCTTGAGAAAGATAGCTTCTATTGATCTGGTTACTCAAACTGAGCACCGGCCTATTCGTCTTACTCAACGAAAGCCAATCTCTTCGTATGCAAACTTCTTGCGGTTGCTTGAGATATGCGGTTGCTTGTGGCAAGAGTAAAATTGGTTCTGCTGCTCGCGGCAAGCCATGTGAGCTCTATGAGCAGCCATGAGGCTCGGAAATCTGGTGGTGTGCATATTCCTGGTGGCGCGGCCATGTTTCGCAGACAACGATGAAGGAAAGTAAAAGCACATGTTGATCGGGCGAATCTATACGTGGATCTGATGACTTCATGGCGGGCTATTCTCGAAGCGTCTTCTTTAGCGAAAGGGAACTGAAGTCAAGGAACAAATGGACGCAACTGCAGGGTTGGCACCTAAATGTGACAGCTCAACTTAGGTATCAATTATTGAAAGTGGCAAAGTATGTTATACAAGAATAATAGTCTCTTTGACACATTGATCTAGCCACCAATTTGTTCGCTCGATACCTCGGCTCCTCATCTTTCTGCAAACTTTGCCTTGATAGACCCATTCCTTCTTACGCAAAAACGAAGGACAAAATTCGGACTGCCGCGTCAGATGCGCAAGGCCCACTCTCTCATAGTACTGGCCACAAGGTTTTAACAGCAACGCATAGGTCGATTCTGGGCGTTCACAAAGATCTGTTGGTGGTATCTCCGAGAGCAGTACGCCTTTCACGAAGCCTTGCTCTTGAACTTTATCCGCGTCGGCGTCCCAGATCGTTTCGAAGCACACATAAATGCCATCTCGGTAGTGTAAAGCTGCTCTTGTATCCTCACTAGCAGAGCTTCTCTCCATGGTGGCAAGCACAAAGTTGACCGTTGGTAATTTGAGACACAATCGTTGAGGGCAGTCTGAAGCGATGATGCCGGATGCGGGAAGGATATATCTTAGGTCCACACTCTCTCCACCGGTCTGTACCGAGACACCAGCGAGGTCGACAGGCGTGAAAAACGATACCATGAAATTCCATCCAATTGGTGACCAGCTGGGGAATTCCTTGCGCCGGCGGTCATATCTTGAGTGGTCTCCATCGCTTGCAGCGAAATTGAACCACGACAAGGAAATCTCTCCACGCCGATCCTGGATAGATTGATCGCGTGATGTCGTTCCATTTTGGTCTCTG
The DNA here is from genome assembly GCA_011058905.1 of Curvularia kusanoi. NCBI lineage: Eukaryota > Fungi > Ascomycota > Dothideomycetes > Pleosporales > Pleosporaceae > Curvularia > Curvularia kusanoi. The sequence continues at coordinate 87,504 of SWKU01000040.1, read as the reverse complement.
TACCGAAATGGAACTCCCCAAAGGTGATGAACATGATCCCTTGCCAAAGTATTTAAGGCTCCTTTTACAGCGTTGAGTGCGTCACCATCGAAGCGCAGATTACGTCGACTGTAGCTCCGTAGATACCCTTCTGCCCTTTCAATCAAGGATTTATCAGGACGAGACTTTGTGGAATTTTGGTCCCGTGGTGTACAGTGTTTTAACGAAAAATCGCTACGGCGATCAAGTAAAGGGAGCGTCACAGCCTCATAGTGAGTACTGGTGTTGCAAACGAACATTATCTGGCGTTCTGTAAAGGTCAGACGCCTTCTTGAGAAGAAACATTCTTGGAAGGTCCAGGCTCGAGACGCCCATGTCGAAAAGGAAAAGGTATTATGCCCCTGGATAGCTTCGAGAGCATGAACTCGAAATGATCCTGCAGTCGCGTTTCCTGGTGGCTTTCGAGGAGTGGGATGCACGCCAGGTAGTCCGTACCAAGGATCGTCTCCTGCAGCCGCTATGATCGTCAAGTGGGCAGCTGCATATATATCTCCCATTTGGGATATTTGTTCATCTTTCATTCCAGGATCATCTTGACATATACACTATCTCCTGTTAGCCTTCTGTACCAACATGAAATGCACAGAGACACACATAGCGGTCGATCCAGAGATACCGTAGGTTCAAATACTTTGTTACGAAAAAACACTGTTGAATGGTAATGGGAAGGCTTTGCATGTTCTCCATACGGCCTGAGTCTGAGACCGTAGAGTCACCCCATACGTATGACAAGGCGACGAACTGGCAGTCTTCGGGGGCGTCCACGACCAACATCCGCTCACAGTCTATGACCTGGAGGTTGCGCAGCTGAATACGATGGCGCAAAGAACAGCAGTCATTGTGCTCTGATTCACATTCCCTTATCCAACCACTGATCAGACTCAAGTTCGCATTAGTTGGAAATGTGTGTTGGAGGCTAGTCGTTGCCTCGTCGTGGTCGAGCGAAGTCAACAATAGTCGTTGCCCGTACATATTTCGGAATGACAGTTTACTGCGTACATAGGCGCTATCTTGAGTACCGCTCACGATCTGAAGAGGTGTTCCGGCGTTGGTCTCAAACAGAGCGTCAGTCTCTTCTGAAGAACATTTCTCAAGTTCCCCAGCACGAATCCCGGCTGACTCGATCAGACGGCAGACCGGACAGGTTGGCCAGGTTGAAGTGTACTTGCGCCCGATCTCAAGTCCCTCAAGCCTGGCCATCGCGTCCACGTCATCCCACGGGATTTGTGAGCAATCCACACAGAGCTCAGCTTCAGAGGTGTCCGTTTTGTCCAAAACGGTATGATGGTCGATTTCGGTGTCATCGCAGTCGTCGCTGCTGCCGTCATCATGGCTGTTGTTGGACTTGACCCGTTTCTGCCGAAGTCGCAAGGACCACCGAAATCCCTTAAGGCTGAATGTTGCTGCTTCGAGCATGATGGTGCTGTCGGTATTCTTCTCGTTGTTCGTTGTGAAGAGCCCAACCTGCTTCCTGAGAAGTAGCAACAACCCCCCTCACACGCCTGCAGCTGCGCCTCCCCACGCTAAGCCCAACTCTGCAGGATGCATCAGCCTGCATGTCAGACGTCAAAATCCTCCTACCTGGCTCAGCCTCGCGCTTTCCTTCTCACAGGACCCCAGTGTCCTTGACCGGTGACCCGTCGAAGGCGTGTGGCGAAGGGAAAATCGAGAGGCTGCGGCAACCTAGTCGCCTGGAGAGCATGATCATATGCGCGGGTCAGCCTATAGCGAGAAACCTTCGAAAACGGTTCAACGGTAGTGTTTTTCCTTCCGTTGTTTGTACTTGCATCACTCGGATGTTGATGTTGGGAAATCACACTGCGAATTGTGGGAGTTTGTCCAGGCAATGTCAAGAAATAATCATACGCACACCTTTCATAGTTTCGAGCCCCGGCCCCTCTCTGTAAAGCTTTAAAAAAGTAGTACAACTCCCTTATATCGGCCGTAGCCCTTCGTATTCACTAGGCATCCTCCTGTAGCAAGGCTGATCTCAAAGAAGAAGTTGGAAAAGTAAATATATCGATTAGATATACCCATGCACAGCAAATCATCATGTCTACAAGAACCGCACCACGCTCGCTCCCCTCACCACAACGCACTCAAGCCTAACCCTCCTTCGCCTCCTCCTTCCTCCCCTCTCCAACAACCAACTCCTTCTTCTCACCCTCCACCTCAACACCCGCCTCCGCCGGCTTCTCCTCCTTACTCTTCCTCTTCTCGGGTTTCCCCGCCTCCTCAGGGAAAAGCTCCTTAAAAAGCTCAGGCTGGAACCTGTTAATCCTTTTCCAGGTCTCGTTCCACAGCATCTCCTTCTCTGGCGGTTGCTCGTCACTGGGCGGGACCAGGTACCCGCCGTTACTTAGCACCAACAACATGTTCTTCAGATTCTCGCCAACAGCTTCCTCCATATCGCCTTGTCCGCTGTTGACCAGGCGGTCCATGATGGTGATGATCTGCAGCCAGAGGTCAAGGAACTCCTTGTCGGCTTCGACCTCATTGAGCAGGACGAGGTAGTGCAGGAAGACCTTGGAGAGCAGAGTGGCAGCGCGAACGCGTGTCTCGCTCATTCCGATGGGGTCGGTTTGGTAGACTTCGGGTTTGAGGAGGGCGGTGATGAGGGGCATGAGGATGGAGGAGAAGATGGTGGTCCACTCTTTGTGGTCAGGGGATGCGAGGTCCGAGGAGAGGAGTGTGCGTTGGATGGATGCGAAGGCGTTGGAGCGGATTTCGCGGCAGGGGTTGGTGCATTGGTGCGCGAGCGTCTTGAGGATGGGCGACCAGTATGCTGTCCATGCTTGGGATGTGTTAGCTAAGGTCTGTGAGTGGTTAATGGAGTGCGTACCTTCAGTGGTCTCAAGATGTGAATGCTCGATGAATGCAGGGACCTTGGTCGATAGTTGGAACACAATGGTCATAGCCTTGCTTCCACGTACAACAACCTCATTGCTCTCAGGCTTCTTGACCTTCTGCCCCTTGCCGCGCCTTGCGGCTTGGTCATGCAATTGCTCTTCTCTCGCACCAACTGATGCCTGTGTCGCAAATGTGTTAAGAAGCGCAATAGTGGCCTCGTAATTGTCTGCGGTGATGCAGGGCTGGGGAGAGGTGGTAAGATCCTCGACAAGCTGGAAGACGTCACCAGCTGCTTCTGGCACTCCACACAGACGGCTCAAGATGGTCCAGAAATCTGGCGAACCGGCTAGTTCGCTGCGCAGACCGACCGGACCCTTACAGCACTCAGAAAGGCCGTGGAGAAGTGGCTGCGAGCATTCCTTAAGCAAAGCCTCGTCAAAGCTCGAGAAGGTGTGCAGCAGGACCGGTGCCCGGATGAAGTCGTAGTCATTGCTAGCCTTGAGAAGACCCAAGAGGTAGTAGACCGATCGTGCAATAACGACAGGATGGTGTTTTGAGGCGTCTCGGATAACAGTTGACAGTGCATCTGTGACGTCTTTGGCAAGCTCTTTGACGGACTCCTCGTCACGCTGGGCAAGTACAGTTGCCAATTCGAGAACAAATACCAGACTAGGATCGTAGACTGGACCCTTACCCTTGACTTTGCTACCATTCGGTCGAGGAGCTTGACCGGGAACCTCAGGCTTGACTACAATTACCCTCGGCTCACCGTCTTCTGGGATATGCTCCAGTAGTGACTGGAGTAAAGAGCGGAGTGTTTCAACAGGCAACTGGCTGATGTTTGCGAGTATGTCCTCAAAGTGGCACTCCTTGACTGTATCCACAGTGCAAAGCGTGTACTCGATCTCCTGGTCAGAAGGCTCCGGTGGTTCATCATTGGCAAAGCTGGACACGTATGATGTGAAAGCAGAGAAGATGCCTGCGTCAGCTGGGCGTTCCGCTCGATCGATGACCTGTGCAGGATTCTGCAAAGGAATCGGGGGTAACGCGAGCGTCTTCTGGAACGAAAGGAAGTAGGGTGGGATGAGAGAGTTGATGAACAGATTGACCATGATACGGATGAGATGGTTCCACCCATCTCGGATACCTGCTTCGTTGCCCTTGATGACTTGGAACAAGACAACGGTCGCCAGCTGTGCTCTGCCATCTCGACCGAAGCGCACAGCAGTCTCACTGACCATGACACTCTTCTTGTCAGCCTGGACCTCAGTGTTGAGTGAAGTGCTGGGTGGCACATCCGGTGCAAGTGTGCTAATATAAGCAAGACTGGAAATAATGCGATCAAGCGCGTCGCTTAGACCGTACCTTGCAGCAATTTGCGCGCATTGGTCGAAACCCAGCACGACACGCGAGAAGACGGCGTCATCAGTCGCAGACATGAAGACGTACGACAATGTAGCCACAATCGGCTTCCATGTCGCCGCGAACATATCAGCATCAAAGATGTTCGTGTCGCAGATGATCATATTCGGCGTTGATTGGACCTTGACCAGCAGCTCTTTCCAAGCATGGTCATAGGCATTTCGGTCGTTGTGCTCTTCCGGAAGAATGATCTCGCGTGTCCTGATCGAGTCGTAGATGGCCTGCAAGTATTCAGGATCGAAGTCCTTGCCATCGTTGACACCGCGGAGATTCCTTCCAAAGTCCTCCAACTTCATGCGCTTGTCACCTTTGAGATTAGGATTGTGTTGATCGGTATTCAACATGATCACAGCGTATGTCAACACAAAGATCGCATCTTTGTTGGCAATCTCTTCAGGCTGCGCAGCGTTGTAGTACTCCTCAGAGAAAACGGTGACAATTCTTTCAATGAGTGCAGACTCGCCAGGAAGACGGAAGCTGTGCAGGAGTAATCTCAGTGCTTCGTCGAGGCGCAGACCACGGAATTCGAAGAGCTTCATGAAAGCTTCCAGTATTGGTTCGTTGTCACGCTTAGAGATGAACTCTCCCAATACTTTCTTGTCAACCCGAGTTGTGCCTTTCACAAATTCTGCGATGGCCTTTGGGTCATCTGCATCAGAGATGATGCCTTGTGAGACTAGGAATGCAATGCCAGCTTTCGGCTTTTCGTTGAACTTAGTCGCTCCACGGATGATGATGTCCTTTCGCAAGCGCTGCTGACGCAGTTCCTCAGGGCTTGGGTACCCCTCGGTCACGGGCTCGTCATCCAGTCGATCCGCAATTGACTGGACGAAGCCCAACAACGCATCCAAGCATAGTGGAGGTACATTGACAGTACTCCAAGTTGCTGAATCTGGGAAGGCGTTGCGCGAGAGCAGACCGACAATGTCCATGCAAACATCGCCGCGATCGATTTCACAATCATAGTTGACAAACAACTCGGCCATGAAAGACGGTATGCGCACGAGACCACCGAGGTTCTCAACCATCGCTTCACGTGCGTCAGGCTTTCGAGCGCCGCCTTCCAGACCAAGCTGCCGCCTGTCTTTCACAGGGACTGGCGTCGCTCTACCACTCCCGGGTGCCTGCTGTGGTGATGCTTTGATGAGGCTTGGGGCTTGCGGCACGCCCTCGTACAGAGACTGATCAATTCCTGGTTCCAGCGGTATTTCAACTCGTGGGAAGAGGCATGCCACAACATAAGAGAGATATAGCTCTTGCTGCAACTTGAGCACATTCCTGCATGTAGCAAGTAGGGTCCCTGCGACGCGCAATGACTCGTTCAATACGGCCATGTTGTCAGACCTAACGAGCTGGAAGATGTGTCGGCAGAGTGTGTCCTTGGCAAGGTTTGCAAGACTTGGGTGGCTTGCTATCGAGGGACCTGCAACCTCGAGCGCAACATCCACGATACGCAACGCCATTACACGCATGGTGTCGGTGTGCTGACGGTCATGCGGGTCCAACAAATCGACCAACACTCTGAACAGCTCACGAATGGAGGGCAGTGAATATGGCCTGATCTCAGCAGGTGGCTGTTCGCCCTCCGCTGTCGCGGGGAGGTCGAGTGTGCTGCTGGCAGGGTTGGCTGCATCTTCACGGTCCTCTTGACCTCCTTCGGAGTTGCCAGGCATTTGGGGCGATTCGACCTTGGACTGTGCGATTTCGCCCTGGCCGTTCGCGGAAGGATCCATTTTCAGACCGTCCGGCTCGTTCTGCCCCTCGAGTTCTTCGTCCAGCGCATCCAGTTCTTCTGGCGACTCAATTTCTAATGTCTTGAGCCTGCGGAAGATCACCTGGCACATAGACACCATGGCGATCTCTGCAGAGCGGCGAAGCAGTTCAGACAGCCTGGCTTGGCAGCACATGCTCAGACCTGTCTCCATCATCTCGCAGACGCTCTCGTCACCCAGCACTTGTCCGCCAGGCCCTGATATCATGCCCTCCATGAGCTTTAAGATTCGCAGAAGCACAATCTCGTCAGCAGCGGAGTCGCTCGCTTCGAAGCGGCAGTGTGTAATGGCGGACGACAGCTGTTGCATAGCCTCTGGAAGACGGGGAGAGTCATGGCTGATGACGCCGTAGGAGAGGAACTTTGTAATGGCGATGAGGGCGAGGGATGTAATCGGCGCAGAGGTAGACGACGAGCGAATAACCTGGAGGAAAGGGTGTAGCATCGACGGTGTATCGAAAGTCCTAATGTCTATATCGATGTTAGGATAGCTCTGGAGCATGATCTGAAGGATCTGTACCTTTGCAGCCCTTGAGGTCGTTCCTCAGACGAGCAAAAGCAGACATGAGGGGATTATCCTGCATGCTCTTGCCCTTCTTTCCTCTGAGACCCCATCTGCTGGGCACAGCCTCCTCTTGCTCTCCGCCGCTGATTATCCCCTGTCCTGTACGGTCCCGCCGTTGGACAGCAGGTGTCTTGTTGGACGAGCCGCCTAATATCGCTGCCACCGAAGAGTGTGCCCAGCGAGCATGCTTCCGCATAGCAGAAGTGACCGTGATGCATTCTGTGACGACCAGCGCTACTGGATTGACTGCGACGGTAATCGGTCGGGGATCGAGAGTCGTGGGCGCATCCTGATGCAGGGTTGCAGCGTCGAGATCGCTGTCTACGCTCGACATTGCCACGGGTTATGTGTGTTCGTATAGATGACGCGACAAAGGCGTCAGAAGTGCGACGTATATGTAGTAATCGTAGGTGAGGATGTAGCTACACGTCCCTTAGAAAGCTCCAAGATGAGCGCGCATCGCTTGTTGTACAGATTGGAGGTTGCCTGGTATTGGTGAGACGTATGCACTGCCGACGACCGCTCGTGTTGAATCTGGACACGTCAACCAAATCCAGCAGGCATCAATGTTGGAGAGCACTATTTCACTTGCACTTGCTGTCACCGAAGCTCAAAACGCCAAGCTCGCTCGGAGGTCTCCACTCTCTCCGCAAAGGCCAGGTTGCCCGCGTTGAGCCTCAAGTACCAAATCGGGAAAGTCGCAAACAACACGAGATATTTTGTGGAAATGATAAACTATTACAAATCGCACTGCTCTAACCTTACAGCTAAGCTCAAGAACGCCTCAAATGCGGCAGGTGTCTAATGTATACAAAATGTGACGTGAGAAGAGATGGCCGTCAACATCAGGTGTCCCTCGTCTTTCAACGAGACCAGCTTGCTACGTTGCAAATGAACCCAGGATTTCCAAACAGCAGCCTTCTAACCCCCTTCATATCGCATTCGCGATTATGCAGTCCCAAAAGCAGAATATAGAAATTTGTCGGACCACGTAGATGAAAATGTCGTCCTTGCAGAATCGTGACGGGCGTTGTGGCCTACGCAGCACCTACCCAGGCCCTACGTGATGTGTAATAGGCCCAAAAAGATTGTCTCGCGGGCAAGAAGATAATACAAAGTAGGGCTGAACCTGATACTTGTGGGTATCAGAGGGCGCTTCTACCTTCCAATCCGAGGCGCTCATTGCTAGGCAGTAGACAAAATATCGTACACCAAGCGCGTCTACGAGCCCTCCTTCTTCTCCTCCTTCTGCTCCTCCCTGTTCTCCTCCTTCTTCTCCTCTTTCCTGTCTTCTTTCTTGTCATCTTCCTTCTTCTCCTCCTTCCTCTCCTCAGACTTCTCAGCCTGTTCCTTCTCCTTGCGAGCCTTCTCCTCATTCTTGGCTTTTTGGACGAGGTCCTGAACCTCGGACTTCTCCTTCTCCCATTCAGAGGACTTGGTATCGAATTGTGCGTGTATCTTTTCCTCCTTCTCCTTTTTAGCTCTCTCCTCTTCCTCTTTCTTCTTGCGTTCCTTCTCCATCTCTTCCATGTGTCGAATGTCGTCGACACTGGGCTCGTAAAGATGCCAGATAGTGTAGTGAGGAAGACCGACGACGGAGAACTTCATTCGTTTAGCCATCTACAAAATTGTTAGCTTCAACCAGATTTGCTAATCGTGTCACGAGACGTACCTTGCCAAAACCTTCGGTCTCAGCGTGCTTCTCGAAACTGAAGGCAGGGAAGTGCACTCCAGAGCGGAAGACCTTCGCCTTGGCCAGAATACTGACACCACCGACACCGTCGATCTCCATCTCCATGTCTGGGTCACCGTAGGGGTCGCGGAGGTAAGCCAGATGCGGTCTCCAGGTTGCGTATTCTGCGTAGCCCTCAACAATGACAGCGTCCTCATCAAGTGTGTCGGCAAGCGCAAGGGCCGTCTCAGACTCTTGCCACGAGTTCAGGTCGTAGGGCTGCTCTCCGCCCAGCCAATCGGGAAGCGGGCGCCAGACATCTGGAAGACACGTTAGCTTTACTCAATTCAGGAGGTGCGATCAAGCTTACTAGGTACAATGACGTCCTTGTTGTGTCGCATAAGGTCCTCGAGGATAGTGAATGGGGCTGTTTCGACGTCGACATCTCTCCAGTATACCCAGCTGTGCGTCGGCCGCAGAGCCGCGCTCAGAAGCCAGTTGCGCGCCTGGGCCATCGACTTACGACGGCTGGCCTGCGCTGCGAATCCGTGGCGAGACTCGACGTCCTGGTTGACCTTTTGTCCAAAGTCCTTCTCCATGACCGAGATCTCACCGAAAGTCTTCTTGGGGTCCGGGTTCGCCTGCAGCTCCTCCAGCTTCTCTGTCAACAGTGCAATGGTGTTGTCCTTGGAGTCTCCAACCAGGAAGGCCAAGTCGATGAGGTTGTGCGGATACGTGAGGTTCTGCAGATGACTGAAGAACATGGGCAAATGCGGAGATGCATCTCGAAGAGGAGCACAAATCAAGATGCGCTCCTCCCTCTCCCACCCCCGCGCGGTGCCTTGTACATTGTTGAGATCGTAGTATCGCACAGTCTCGAGCTGCGAGTCCTCGTTCGAAGTCAGGTAGCTGAGTGGGCCGGAGCCTAGGTTCGGTCGCAGGTCAGGAAAGATGAAGTAGAACAGAGTGAGGACGACGGAGCCAATAAGCAGGAAGCGCTGGATCATTTGCCTCCGCCGTCTTAGAGCTGGCTGTGACCGCGGCTGGAATCTACAATCGCAATGATGGTTAGCCTCTGACTTCCAGGACTTGTCGTCATGCAGAATTGCGGGCAGAGGCGACGGGAACGCGGCGCTGAGCATTGCGACGATTGAACGTACTTGTGAGGTTGAATAGAAAACGTGCTTCCCTGCGAAGGATAAGCCCCGTTCGAATATGCATGGCGATGCATTTTCCCTTTCGGCGACGATGAATGTAAGGGCAACATTCAGATTGCGACACAGCAGGGCTGGGTAACGCTGCAGTATCCCTTGGACACCCCGGTTGGCCTTAAGCCCGCTCGATCCCCGAGTTGCACGTCGAGAGGCGACACTTGGTAGGGCGAAGAGTACGGAATTGACAAGAGAATTCCAATTGTGTGCAGTGCAGGGCACGGAAATGGTGCTGGGAGGGCGTACGAGGGTGCAGCGGGAAAGTTGGTGGTTGTAATGGCTGGTTGCGCGTCCACAGGGCCTCCTTGTGTCGCTCCTTGGCTGATGATGGTTTCGCTAAGGCCACCGTTCGCGTTGATAAGTCCCGAAAGGATTGGTAGCGCCTGTCGGGACGCCTGTACCGAGACAGGGGACTTGGAGACGCAAGGCTGGGGAAGGGGAATGGGATCTCTACGGACAGCTTTCATTAACTCGCTGGAGATGATGCGCTCAACTGCCAAGACCCCGCTAGCATCGCCGTTTCAGCTGTCCTGGAGCAATGATGTGCAGGAGCCGTGAGATTGCTCCGAGAACGAGGCAATTGCCGTGAGTGAAACGTAATGCCTATCGCTCGTCTTTTGAGGAGTGGTATGTGGAGTACGACCTTTTGCCAACTTCCAAATTTAGCAAGAGCAACATCAGCGTGATGCTGACTGATACCCCCAAAAATTGAATACGAGAAAGGGGGGTTCACAGCAAAAAAAAGAAAGAGATGAATCGAGGCGATTGAAGATTGAAACGTCATGAAGAGCGTCATTAAAGCATTGTGACTATGTAAATTTCTAGCGCAATAACATGTGACAGCTCGATAACATCCGCGATTCCCTCACTTAGACAGCTGCCGATGAAAAGCATTATAACCTACCTGAAGGATGGTTAGCCACTGACTAGCCAGGAAACTACAGAACGAAGTGTGGTTGTTTCAAAGTTCAGAAAGCCGTTAAAAACCTGCGCCCACCATTGACCTTCCTTCGCAGCGGTTCAAGACGAACCTCCACGATCTCTGGTACTGAGACCACAATGACGCGCCTTCAATTGGTAGAAATCCAGCGCAACTCCACAACGCATCCTCCCAGCCGAGACTGGTAGCGTGCGGGAGGGTGGCCCAACGGCAGACATTCATAGAATGGATATAACTTAGGTTTCTTCATAACAGGGGAAGAGCAAGGAGATGTCGTGTGAAGCGCTTACCTCTTGTGTTGCGAAGACTCGTGCAAGGCTTTTTTGTGTTCTGTTTGGCATGTCAGTGGATGTTCACATCAACATGCGTTGAAAAGATAGAGCGAATTTTGAGATCAGACAAAGGTAAGCTTGTGGTATGGGTTTGTCGACATTGAATTCTGTAGCAGAACTGAAATTGAATACACGTCATCACTAGAGGAAGCTCCGAAGAGCTAGAGGTTATGAGATTGGTGAAACTTACAGTGCATGTTGTAACCCACGCCTGCCAGGACAAGCGGCTGGCCAGGCGTAGGCACCGGTGGCCCATGCGTATCAAGCTCGATACTGGGCTTGCGACATATTGATCGCTAGGTCCTGTGTCGGGCTTCGACTGTGGTGCATCGAGCACCGGCAGTGTGCACAACGAATCGCTGGCTTTACAGCCGTTCCTACGATCGCGCTCAGGGCGCAGGCCTACTCATTCCGTCTCACTAGAGAAGTCGAGGTGACTGTTCAAGTCAGCTAAAGCTCGGCAAAGATATGCGAAAGCTGGGAGTCTGAATCGGGATCATTTGGTGGTGCATGTGTTCCATGTTCATTAATGATCACAGCGAACTGAATATTCAGGGGTATAATCATAAAGGGTATAAGAGATGTTGTGTTGCGAACGTACCTTTTCTGTGGTTGTGGGAAGGAAAGTCGCTATTCGCGAAAGAAAATCTGAAGAGGCAGGCAGGCGCGCTCGGACACGCGAAGTCTTGGCGCTATTATGTCATCCACATTTCTTGTGCACTCCACTGCTTGCTGCTAGGCTGATCGTACAGTACGCACAACACACAATGGCAGCAAATACAGACAGGAGAAGGAACAATGCGCCCAGCGGAGGCACTCATGCGCCGGTCTTCGCTCGCACACTTCGGGAACCAGAGTACCTCCAAACTCTGAGACCATCGAGAACAAGAGGGCAGAATGAGCTTCGAAGAATCTGTAAGTCATGCAAGAGCTTATAAACAGCATGTTCTGCTTGTCGATTCCCGGCGCGAATGTACAGATGACTTTACCAATCACTTGCAGCGCTCAAAAAGAGTGAAGAGAGACTGACATTGCAATTAGTCTTGCAGACATCCATAATACCCTCCGCCTCTGGTTCTGCGTACCTCGAGATACCTTCGTCCTCTGCCGCCGCTTCCACCACACTCATCCCACCAACATCCTCTTTAAAAATCACCGCTTCGATCCAAGGTCCCAAACCTTTGCCCCGCAGTGCGCCATTCAGCCCCTCCCTTCTCCTCACGACCACCGTCAAGTTTGCGCCTTTTGCAACACGACAGAGAAGGGGCTATATACGTGACAGCGCAGAGCGAGATCTCGGTGTACACCTGGAAACCGCATTAAGAGGCGTGATCATCGGGGAACGCTGGCCAAAGAGCGGGGTAGAGGTTGTGGTAACGATTCTTGAGGGAGATGAGGATGGCTGGTGGGGCGATGCACACGCCGCCGGGAGTGGCTGGGGCTTGCTCAACGTTCTGGCGGGCTGTATTACAGTCGCCAGCGCTGCCATCACAGATGCAGGGATCGACTGTGTGGATATGGTGTGCGGAGGCGTTGCAGCGATTATTCGGAACCCGGACTCGAAAGACGAGAAGGACCTTCTGAGGATACTGGACCCTTGTCCTGCTGAGCACAAGCAGGTCGTTGCAGCGTGCGCAGTGGGTTATTTGGCCTCAAGAGACGAAGTCACAGAAGTCTGGATGAAGGGTGACGTTGGCTCAGACCCGGATGCACTCATCGAGGGCGCCACCCACGCCTCCGTCGGCAACCTGGCAGTCGTAAGAGAAGTACTTTTGGAAGGGCTACAGACAAAGTTCCAAAACCAGATCGAAAACAATCAAGGCACACAGAAGAGGAAGGCTCAAGATGTGGAAATGATGGGTTGAAGAACCCCACAAGTTCCAGCCATCAAGGAGACTATACCTGTTAGCAGTTTGTTCCTATCTCACACGGCTGAGGATAAGACAACGCGCGTCCATGTGTGACGCGGGGTGAAGGATTATACCATGGGGGCACCGCAGGGACGCAGGTCTTAGACCACCGGTTCGAGGCACCTTCCAGATGATGTACAAGACGTGAACTTGGGTCACACTGCTTCAGAGCCCCAAAAGCCGAGTCTGTCGGATGTCTGACCAAACCTTTTCTGGTCAGCTATGTTGTAACGCGGCAACCGAATATGAAAAATTCACACCCATTGCTGATGTCCGCATCGGCGTTTCCAGCATAATGCCGCTTTTCACAACTGCTGAATGTCATGATTACAAATGGCAAGACGCCGCTCAGGGCAATACCTGCAACAGATTGTATACCTCATCTTGATCTAATCATACGGTCTGTCAATATAGACTATTAAATCCGTCGTGGAGTACCAGTATCCGGTTACCGTTCATTCTTATGCCCAAATCCTTTCGGCATCAGTGTCGTAACATCGTACAAATACAATTGTGCAGTTTCCCCATCCCAACCACCTCAAATCTTCTTCAACAACATGCCCTCAGCAGCAACAAACGGGTCCTCATCATCACTACTATCAACCACCTCGGTCTCCTTAATCGCCGCATTCACCTTCTCGTTCTTCGTGATCGGCGTGTTCGCCCCAACGTGCCCACCAACAGTATCCTGCATCTCGAACCCAGACGTCAAGCTCAGCGTGCGCGGGCTGTCGGCGCGCTGTTTGGTGTCCAAGCTCTCGGTTTCGAAGTCGAGGTTCAGCGTCATGAACGATGCGTCGTGAGACTTGTCGCCGTCGCCAATCTTCGAGTACAGGCTATCGCGGCAGCTGGACGAGGTGCTGAGTCTCTGCGTCCCGCTCCACATGCTTTTCATTCTTGTGCTGGGAGAGGAAGAGGGTGGGTGGGTCTGTCGGGGAGGTGTGGGGACGGTGGAGGGGAGGTCCTTGGAGGCGGCGTTGAGAAGCGCCATGGATGGCTGGCGGGACGAGATAGCTGACTTTGGCTCGTGTCTAAGTGAGTGTTCTGGGGACGGTGGGGTGGTCGATGGTTGGGACGGGGGATGGGATGGTGGGTGGGACTGCAGGCCTAGCAGGTGGATGGCATCGCTGGAGGCTTTCTCGCGGATGTACTTGCGTTGGTCGTCGGTGAGGCCCGGGAGGGCGTCAGACACGTCGACGCGACGGACGTTGGTGGGTGCTCCCTAGTGTTGAGTAAGTATATGGATCTCTGATGGGCTGTTAGAGGAACTTACGATGTCCAACGTACACCTCTCCTCCCGCTTGCTGCAGCAGAGAAGAGAACGCTGGATCTTTGAGATGACGTCCTTGATAGCCATGGTTCCACTTGATCACTGGCGTGATTTCTGACTATCGAGAAGGACCGTAGTGGGTTTACAGTGGGTTCGTGGAATGAGAGTGGGTATCTGTAAGCTCCGAAGCAAAAGAAGGTATATGGGGCCAACGAGGCCAGCAAGAACAGACACAAAGTGGTTAAAAGGAGTGGAAGAAGAAAAGGAGTGGAGGAAGAAGTTTACAACCCGGGAAGGACAATGCGAAACGATGTGAAATTAACAGTATAGGCAGATGAGCGACAAGAGACAGACAAGATTACCACCGTATTGAGCGATCATAGCCCGTCAGTGGGAAGGTATGGCAGGGAAACCAAAGGGCCGATTGCACCATGGGTCATATAGGTGAACAGGTCTGAGACTGCGTTTCCCAAGCGACTCGACTCTTCGAACAGAGATTTCCGCCGCGTGGCGATGGAACACCCCCTTGCTCGCTTCAACGATAAATGGTGGACATTCCTTGAGCGAGGAGACTGCAGCAGCAAAGACGTTAGGCTGTTGGGACGATGAGGAATGCAGATACGAAGTTCCTGTTACGGACACCTTGTATAGCTTGTAGCGGTGCAATGTACTTATTTTCTAAAATCGTTGACTTGAAGCGATATGGGGTAAGCCAAGCAAACAGAGAGTTCTCAGCAAGAGGAGAAACGGTCCTACCGCCCACCCAGGCACACGAACGCCGTTGATCGAAGACGACGCACTGAGGTCAGACATCTAGACCTGCATTCGGGGACATCGGCACACTCGCACCTGTGTAACCGCACCTTGCATGCAGGGTCGCATTGCTCGGCCAGGTCCCAGAGACGCATGCATGGGTGCAATATGAGCTGGCAATGTTCCGCCTTGCTGTTATGTTCATTATAAAAAACCTGCATGGGCAAGACAATGCGTTTCACGTCCTCGGACGAAGGTTGCCAGGAACCCATCAATGTGGTGTATGCAAGTCGCACCGCATGTAGCACAGCGCGAACGCCATGTCAGGTGAGCACGCGATTTCTCGTTGGGGCCTGTTCTTGGCTGGTTGGTGCAGATCAATTCTTCGGTGGTTGCTAGCTGGCGGTAAGTGGTTCTACAAATTAGACGTCAGTCCAACGGCGGGTTTGGAGATGGTTGACAGGGCTCCCCTCACGCAGAACTTGTGCCTTGAAATATTCTGTTAGTTGAATGAGTTTGCACTCGATGGGTCACAAACACGCCGCGTTCATAAATAGGGATGTTGTCACATGTCTCATTCCAGCATGGCCTGTTGTACAGATACTCATGCAGTATCGTCTATTTCGGGTAGTCCTTGACGTGATAGCTCTTGAGTTTGACGAACTGATCGAAACCAAACTTGCTGAGAGTCTGCCCTTTGCCGGAATCCTTCCATCCAACCCATGCGAGATCCTGTGCGTGTCAATAGAGCCCATTAATTTCAAATCTCGAGAACCTACGGGAGCAGGATAGTCGCACCGGTTGACAAAGACAGTGCCAGCCTCTACATCATCAACAAGTTCGTGTCCCTTCTCGGTATCCTTCGTCCAGATACTTGCAGTCAATCCAAATTGGCTGTCATTCATGAGCTTGATGGCCTCTGCATCATTCTTGACCTTCATCACCGGGATGATAGGTCCGAAAGTCTCCTCTGTCATGACAGCCATATCATGATTGACACCTGTGAGCAGTGTAGGAGCCACAAAGTTGCCATCTGCAGGTGGGTTCTTGAAGCTCTCGTTCTCGGGCGTGGCGTTCTTTGCACCCTTCTCTACAGCATCCTTGATGTGTGCTTGCACAGTTTCCGCCGATCTCTTGGAAACTACGGGACCAATCTGTGTGTCTTTACTGAATGGATCGCCAAGCTTGTAGCCTTTAAGGACCTCTTGCACCGCTGTAACAAACTCGTCGTGAATCTTTTCGTCCACGTACACCCTTTCGACACTGCAGCAGCTCTGGCCAGAGTTAAAGATAGCACCGTCGACAATTTCCTCAGCGGCCCACTTGATATCGACATCTGATCGAACATAGGCTGGGTCCTTGCCGCCAAGTTCCAGTCCTACGCGCAGAGGTACCCTGTCGTTTGCGGCACTCTGTACAGCAAGACCGTTAGCAACAGAACCAGTGAAGCAAACAAGTTGGATCAGTGGTGACCTCGCGATGGCCTCGATTTGAGTGATCGATCCACTGTGGAAGATCTGGAGTACACCCTCAGGTAGTCCGGCTTCCGAGAAGATCTTTTGGATTTGCTCTGCGCTAGTTGGTGTTTGTGGCGATGGCTTCAGAATGACCGAGTTTCCAGACAGAATGGCAGGTACCAGGGAGTTGATGAGGGTCAGGTAGGGATACTTGTCGTATGTGAGCGAGAATCAATAATCAAGTCATGTTTTACATACGTTCCATGGGAAAAGGATCAACACGGGACCCAATGGGACCTTTCTAACATAGCGCTTGAAGCCCTTCTCAGCATCTCCAGGAGTGTCCTTCAGAGTGTCCTCGCTGATTCTGAGAAGATACTCGCCACGCATGACTGCTGTAGTGACTTCTTTCGGCGTATAGGAGATGGGACGGCCCATCTGCTCTGTGATTTCTTTACCCAAGGCATCCTGACGCTCGTCAAGCAGCTTCAATGCTTTCTTGACAATTTGCTGTCTCTCTGCCAGTGAGGTGCGTCGGAAGGACTCGAAAGCACGAGCAGCCGTCTCAGGAATTGATTGGATGTCGGCATCTGAGAGACCATTACGGGTGAGAATGGGCTGGTTGGTGATGGGTGAGATGGTCGTGATTGTTTCCACAGACATGGTGATGATGACGTGGAGTTTTTTTCTCCGCTTAATGTAGATGGAATGTGTCGAAGTTCAGGTGTTGTTTGAGATTGTGGTGGTAGCATACGGTGTAAAGCTTTCAATGTTGCCCGCCCGCGCTAGCGGGCGCCGAAGTCGGTGACGTATCGCTTTTCCCGATTTAGAAAGTAGTGGGTTCAATTGTCGGTTATCCTTCCAGCCTTATTCGCCTTATCGAAGCGTCGCAGCGTCGCGAAACACCAGGGTCCAAGATATTTGCGAGCATCGTACGCTCGGGACTATAAACACCGAAGTCCCTCGTCTTCCGTTGAACTTGCGCCGTTGCATTCGCATCTACTTCCCTGACTTGTCGCCATCATATTCGCTTCCAATGTTTACTCAACAACTTGCCAGATATCTCATTCATCATCAGCCTCCAAAAGCTTATTACCATGTAGCGAGGACAGCGCCACTCTAATAACGAGAATGGGACTGTTGTCCCTAAGTCCCACTTATTGTTAGCGCACAAGTAAGACTCCTAGCTGTTGTTCTCGACATCGCATGTTAGCTATTCGTGGATCATATGGCTTCACCGTCGGAAAGGGCTTTGGCAACTTGCAATCGCGGCTAGACGTCCCGGCGCACTCAGCGCCCTCAGCACGACAAGCCCATAGCGCAGCCCAAACACTGATATGTGTTTCCAACGAGCCGATCATCACCGTTGGCCATTCGAAGCTGCTATCATGGCGAGCATCGAGATATGCGAGGCTACCAGCAGCGGCAGGAACTGTAAGAGGGAGAGGACATGCTATGCTTTGTCATAGCAGTGATCTCTGTGGAGTCTTGATGTTATAACACGGTCGAGCGGTCTGAAATCGACGAGATCTGTCTGTCATATGGCAAATGCGCCCCTCAGCTATGGCTAGAGAGATTTAGCGCTTGTCGCTGTCGTAATATACACTAACCCTTTGAAAGCGGAGCGACCCGCCATCTGCAGTATCGTGGAGATGGAAATTGGAGGGCTGGTGCTCCCCAAGCTATCAAAGAGTCGGTTCTGATGCAGCATGGGCCGCGAAAGATTGTCGAAGATCAGTGATGTTGATCCAGGCAGATTGCCATGGTCCAAGGTCGGACTTCATTAGCTCTGTGGGACATCCCACTTCGAACATAACCAGAATCTTTACAAGATGCTGCCTATGCGGCTCGACAGGCCTGCTTTCAGACCGTTCGGGAGCTACGTTGCCACAGGCTGACTCCTATTCGATATTATTGCACCACGTCGTTCCGACCCATACCACATCGGCTTTGACATGGCGGCTCAGCGGCTGTGAGTGACATTCAACCTGTCACAATGACGGCGGCTCAGGGCGCTGTCGACTTAGATGTCGGAGTACGCTACTGTCTCGACATCGAAGGTACTGGCCTCACAACGCTGGGATGGCCCTGCAGGTAGCCTCGGTCCTGTCGGGAACATACTCGATACGAGAGGTAATGAAACGCATTTACGCTGCGAGATGACACCTGGCGTGATTGATGAAGCCCTAGAGCGCTCGCAACCAGGTACCATCACGAGCTTGCGCGCTTCTCACACCACTTGGGAATGGCTAAGGCAGGGAAAGATCGTTCTCAAGCACGCAAGACAGGATTGCACGTTCACGTCAACAGCAGAACCATCTTAACTGGATCGGGATATGCATTGCCTACATGAAGCGATAGCCCCTGGGCTCCCAAGTCTATACACCTGCAGGGCACGTCTGCCGATCACGGTTCGAATTGCTCTCGAGTGTAAGCGCAACAAATGTGGCAGTCGGTGGCGCTGACACAGAAGGATGCGAGATCACACATCTTAGTTTGACGCATGTATTGGGTGTGATGGGTCTGGGTCCACCAATGAACCACCGCAAACATGCTGAATTGCGTAAATGCCCAGGTCGTGGCGAATTGTCCGGAGTGCCAATCTTCGAACTCGCATTTCGGAAGATCCAGCGGTCTTGTGGGACGTGCTCAACTTGCACTGATGGTGTGCAGCAAGATCCTAGTCACCTACAGGGGTGCATATGGACTTACATTAGCGACTTGAGAGACGGGACAGAGGCAGCATCTCGACTTCCAAGCAAACGCACGCGCAGACCTGCGCACCCTGCTTACTCAAAGCTACTGCAGCCTGTGGTCCAGATACCTTCCGAACCTGCGATGCAGCTGATGCCGGAGCGACGATGAGTCTGCCCATCCTTGATCAGTATTGGGCAGGTAGCCGTCCAAGCACCAGCGGAGCCATAATGCCCTGGATTTTAAGACCCAATGTGGAGGCGGAGATCCATCCGATATCTGTAAAATTCCAAGGTACGCCGCAATACCGTTTAGACGGGAACGGTCGACCTGCATACGCCTATGCCATGCTTTGACGGCAAAAGCTACCCATCTTGTGCCGCGGGAATTGGAATATTGAAGAACGCCTCGTCGCCACACAGGAACCTTGATATCTTATTCTGACCCAGCGCTTACATATTGACTGTCGAGACTTGAATTTGCTCCTTTCTGAATCGGACATTGTGGTGCGGTCATTCCACGGACGCTAGGAACAAAGATGTCCACCAGTCTCCATCGAAGCCCTCCGGGGTTCAGCGTTCTCCACACGACAAACGCCGTCGATCCGCAACAACACCACGTTCTGGTCACACAGAGCCCCGGATCTTCAAGAACAACTTCGCTGCAGTACGAGTCACTGCAGTTCCACCAACGACCGAATGTTATTTTGAGCGGCAATGCCGTGGGGAAGCCTCATCGTTCGTACGCCAATGGGCCGTTAGCTGCAGCTCCCCGCACTCACCGAGGCACGATGCTTCACGAACGAGCCAACCGTACGTCGGGTCCTGTACGACGACGAATCAGCCAGGCATGCGATCAATGCAATCAGTTAAGGACGAGATGTGACGGACAGAAGCGTACTGTATTCTCTTATTACTACACAACTTGTTCTGACTGTGGCCAGCCTGTTCCCATTGCATAGGTAATTACTGTCTTTCTTGCATCTCTGGGTGCAAGCACAGCCAAGAGAGTAGAACTAATGAACATGCAGAATTCGGTCTGACTTGCGCATATTTGCGCGAGCGCAAGAAGCGCGGCAAGGCCTCGCGCAAGGACATTGCTCAACAACAAGCCGCAGCAGCGTCATCGGATAGAGAGACGCAACCAAGTGAAGAATCGTCTGTCACAACGCCGCAATCGCAAGGAATGAACTCCGCCAAGCAGGCACGCCATACCGATCCTAAGTCACCTAGCGGTCAGTCAACCTTCTCAGCATCTTTCGTTCCCAGCCGTTCCAATAGTCTGGCAACAACGAAGGCCAGGAAATCGGCGCCGAGCTACGGCGGTCGCACCATGAGTCTAAGTGCAGTCGGTTCTGTTATGAGAGAGGGCCTGCAATCCGGCCATGATCCTACTCATTCTCTCCAAGCGTCTCACGTTCAAAGCCACGAGCTACCCCAGAATGCGTTTTCCCCGATGGAAGGTTTCCAGGCGGACCTTGCATACCAGTCACCTGATCCCATGGTGCATACTGGGATGCATACAGTTGTACCCTCGAACGAAAACACGTTGGACTATCCGGGCCATTCTTCGATTACATACATGGCTCAATCCCTTCCTGAAGACATACCACAGATGGACTTTGCGGCTCACTCGCCGCTGTCTGGGTCACCAACCTGGATGCTCCCTTCACCGTCCACTACGTTGTACTCTGATAAGACCCGTTCAGGTTCATCGCAACAGCTTCGTTATCCTGTCCTCGAACCTGTGGCCCCTTATCTAGCCAACATCATGCCTCTTTCTTTGGCATGCGACCTTTTGGAGCTTTACTTCGAGAGTTCTTCACCTCAGTACATGCAACCAGTGTCACCGTACGTCCTTGGTCATGTCTTTAGGAAGAACTCGTTCTTGAGACAGGATAATCCCCGAACTTGCAGCCCGGCGCTGTTAGCTAGCATGCTCTGGATTGGATGCTTGACCAGCGAATCTCCGTATCTGGCATCAACACCGACAGCTAGAAGTCAAGTATCAGAGAAGTTGATCAACCTCACTATTGGGCTTCTCAAACCACTGGTACATCAGACTCCTGCAATGACCGCACAGGAGCAATCAATGTATAACGATGCAAGCATGGGTCATGGTGTCACGATGGGTGGATTTGGCTTGTCAAATCAGGTTTCTGAGGAGAATCTCGGCCTGGATCTACATTTTGGAAATCTCGACGATATCGCCACCTACGTCAACCTCGGAGTAGTAACGTCTGCCAGCGAGTACAAAGCAGCATCTTTACGATGGTGGAATGCAGCATGGTCCTTGGCGAGAGAAATGAGACTAGGGAAGGAGATACTGACGCCACCGCCCGAACAATACGAAGAAGGCTCCACTGGAAACGTGGAGTTCCGCAACGCTTATCTGGGCGCGACAGAGGAGCAACGTGAGGAGCGCAGACGCATGTGGTGGCTCTTGTACACCATGGACAGGTACGTTCCCAGTAAAGTCCTGATATTCACTCGTTCACACGTGTAGACACCTGGCGTTATGCTACAATCGACCACTATCCTTTACGGATGTAGAATGCTCCGGTCTTCTACAACCGATTGACGATCACGTATGGCAATCTGGCGACTACTTCGTGGATTCCGCTCAATCATTACCAGATCCCACCTTTCGCCGAAGAGGTCCTGCCTTTGAATGCACCGGCCACTCCTCCATATTCGAATTTTTCTTACCACTGATGACAATACTCGGCGAGATTGTGGATCTCACACACGCAAGAAATCATCCAAGATTTGGCGCGAAGACTGATTGGGACCAATACGGCATGGAGATCAGCCAACGGCTTGATGCATATGGCCGATCTTTACACGAGATGCAGCAGAGAACCGCTCTCGAAAACAGCGCCGGCACAAACGAGAGTACATCACCTGGCAGCTCCAAATCGATGGGATCAGAGTCAATGATGCATGCTCGGATCGTAGTGACCTATGGCACATATCTTATGCATACACTCCATGTCCTGTTGAATGGAAAATGGGACCCAATTTCACTATTGGATGATAACGATCTTTGGATCTCCTCTCAAAGCTTCGTCACCGCCACCGGACATGCCGTCTCTGCAGCTGAAGCACTCAATGACATTCTTGAACTTGACCCAGATCTGAGCTTGATGCCCTTCTTTTTTGGAATATACCTCCTACAGGGGAGCTTCCTCTTGCTCTTAATTGCAGACAAGTTGCAAGGAGAGGCGAACCCTAACATCGTGCGCGCATGCGAAGTGATTGTGCGCGCGCATGAAGCCTGCATTGTCACACTAAACACGGAGTATCAGGTATGTACTGCATGGAACTCCATCCTTCCCCACAACGGGTGGCGTCATGATGGCTGACTCGGATATGTGCAGAGAAATTTCCGTAACATCATGCTCTCGGCCCTGCAGCAGATGCGTGGACGAGGCGTGCAAGCCTCTGTGGAGCGCCGTCGGGAGATGCTGAGCTTGTACCGGTGGGGCGACGGCACCGGGCTCGCCCTATGAGACGTTTGAGTAGAAAGTAGGTGCGCTTCTCAAGAGCTGTGCGTCATAGCAGCACTTCTTTCCAGAAACCGGACTATCACCCTCGGCTTCACCGTTACGTGCTCCGCTCCGAAATGAAAGAGCGACTGTGCGCGAACCACAAACTTGGGCTCGACAGGGGTCTCGGGCCACACTATTTGAGCAAGCCACCATAGCTGGCCGCTGATCAGCAAGGGCTTCGGCTTGCGGCGCGAACATGTCTTGACGGCCAGTAGATTTCTCTTGAAGCTTGCGCGCTTACACGCTCGGACAAGTATAATTCATAATCTTATCATCGAGTAAACCGGGTCAGAGCGTTCACCTTTACCCGGTGGTGCGCCACGACCCGAACCGAAATTCCACACTGCACTACTTGATCAATCTCATGATGGTCCACATAATTTTGTCATATCGCAGTGATGGAGTAAGGCAGCCTTTGGGATGTGCGGCATCGGAAGCCGATCACTACCTTTTGACCCGGTTGTGCATTTCGATCGAGCCTGTGGCATCCACGAGACCGAACATCTGCCCATGGGGAGGGATATCAGTCAAGGTGACATTCACTATTGCAGGATCATCTCAGCAGACCGGGATTGGCATGCAAAGTTTACTACAGGTTTCCGTCAATCCACTGTTTCTGTCATAAGACTGCAGAGCCCCACACGCTCACCAACACCAACAGGCTGTGCCCTGCTTCCCCAGCCGGAGTTCGTCTCGAAAGACCCGTTAGTCGCTCCGCTCTGCAGTACAAGCGATGTTTCTGTCATCGTTCCTGAACTTTGGCGCCCTGTCATTCGAGGTGTGGAGCAGGGATTGATGCTGGGGCCTTATCAATCAGTGACGCTGGCGTACAGCTCGCTTGGCTTTCGCAAGACTGAACAGCACAACTGTGTGCAAAGTGCATAGAGGATCTTTGAACAAAGCAGACGCAGTACCCGTCACGGTTGCCCCGGTTTGGCCCCGTCCGCGACGAGTGAGCGTTGTGGGAAGCACCATTTAGCTGATCGACTATCAGTGGATCGGGCTGTCATATGGTAACGCCTTCAGGAATTTTCTGAGTGGCTATGCCTAGCCTCGGGAGTATCATGCGATCTCGACTTTGTTGGTCCTTCGTAGGACATACGTGTGCCATTCATAATCGCAAGGGGAATTGCTTTGCAGAAGGATCGGTAAGTCGACTGCTCGGCTTCTATGAACTGTCGGTCGCGACTAATCTTGCTGCTCCTGCAGAGTCGGCATCACATTGAACTGGTCAAGCAGCTGCGCCAGATAATCATGGTCATCAGTGGCCTGGTGCATTACAGATCGCATACCCGCGCTGGACATCGTGGCTCCACTAGCCACGTAGCATCGCTCAAAAGTAACACGATCAAGCACTCTATGCTGCCTGTATTATCGATCAGTCTCGCTCAGCATAGACACACCATAACAGAGTTTTCTACGAGCTAGTGGAGGCGGGATCGGCTTCGCTGGCCGCTCCTATGATCTACAAACTACCGGCATACTCGGCGACTAGAGGCCACTTTGCAGATGGTTCGAGATTGGAGCGTTCCGATCTGTCTCGAGAAAAGCTCGTCAAACCCTGGAGTCTAGGTTTTGCCAGGCCAGCCCAGAAGTCGTGCAACACTATTCACAGCAGGGTACAGCCACGTACGACTCGCAACAGCCTCAGTGCGAGGTCGAAGAAGCTTGGGCAAGCATAGCACGTTGCTTAAGCAGCCAGCGTCACATATGACTTTGTATGCATATCGAAGGACGATCGTTCATGTCAGGGTGCATGTGTTCTCGGGTCCTGAAAAGTCGGGGTAATCGATCTTCGCTGATCTTCGCCCAACCAGAACATACCAAGAACATCTTGCTTACCTTGACGATCTTTTTAGGACGTTGAGTTGCAGTAAAGGGTCCATCCATGGCCTCAAATTGCGCAGGCCGGCTGTTTTGGGATGTCGTGAGAGATCCTCGCACCGTTTAACCGGTGGAGAGGAACTTAGTCACTCAACCCAGCACTATACTAGACGCGATTATTGAGTTTCATTTACCGTTGACCAGACTGCTATTGGCAGATTTTAATCCGCATTAAATGGCAACCAAACTTGAGACAGACGGAAACGCACCGGCCAATTTGAGTCGGCCTCAGGTACGAGAGTGGCTTGCTAGGACGCTGGTGACCTCAATATCGCAGACTAGTGCAGGAGACCAGCTACTGCAAGAATCGACAGACTTGACGAGCGCTCTTGCATACGATAATACCGAGTTTTGGCAATGTCACGCCGCGATGTCTCGAAATAAAAGTTTTTTGAAAGCTCGAAAGTACCATAATAAGCCCCAGGGAATGACTTTGTTGTTCGATTCCTTGCAATCCCAACATTTTGGGACGATCCTGGGGAAGATAATCTCGAAACCGGTACGAGGAGATGTCGGGACTTGATTTCGGCTTGACATTATGCGCAGTCATTTTCGAGGCTTTTGGTAAGGCAGAGTGCATACACACACACATTGAGGACTGGCCATATGCTGTCTTCATTTCGACTTATCGTTCAGTGGCGTTGTGAAAATTTCAGTCTTCTACTAGGATATTATTTACTGTACAACCTTTTGACTGTCTTAGTCTACAAGTCTGTTACATTCACAACATATCTTTAAACATCTTCGAAGGAATTTATGATCTGTTCAGCATCTTCTCGCTCACAATTGTGGCTTTGGAACATGGCTAATTATCATTCTAAGGATGGAGAGCGGTACAAGCATCGAGAGCTGTCAGATCTTCCTGCGTCAGTCTCTCCAAGAGTGACGCGACGCCCAAGACAGATTCTTCTTGATATCTGCGGCCAATAATTTGTATCCCGATATCGAGCCCTTCCATCGTCTTAGGATTGTAAAGTCCTTTCACCCACTCATCAATATCGTTCCGAGGTGTATGCTCTGCTAAGTAGCTTCGACGCTGTTCCTCAGTAGCGGCTACGTGGACTTTGGATGACCTCGGTGCTGACGCCGCAGAGCTGCCAAACTTTGCGAACGGAAATGACATTGCTGTGTAGTCGAGGAAGTTCCATATCTTTGAATAGCCTGTCCATCGACTTGACCGATGCGGTATAGCGGTGTGAGGTGACACAGGGCTGATTAGCACATCTACGCACACAGAAGCGTTTTGGATTTCTCCATGGCTGCTGGGTACCATCCACCTCTTGTTGTATGCTTCTTGCGCTGCGGTCTTGCGACGATTCAATTGCCAGTATTGATACACTGAGATAGGCTTTGAGGACTTCACGAGTGCCTCGACATGAGCAATCAGAGGCTCGCCTGCCACAGCCACCTCTGTGGAGATATCTTCTCCTCCGTCGCAACGGTAGAACTGATCCTGGATTTCGATACAGGCTAAGTGTTCAGATGTGCTCCACGGGATGACTTTATGTCCTGCCTTTTCGAGGAGTGCTGCAGCACGCTGGACAGCAAGCTGAACCTCTGGATGAGGTTTCACAACTCCATCGTCTAGGATCAAGCCGATTGTAAGTGGTCGCCCTTGAACTTTCTCGAATAGTTCCTGACGCCAAGGTACGGGTACTACATTCGGGTCCAGCAGCCAAGGCTCAGCAAGGAGAGACTCTCTAGTCATTGTGATAAGATTGGAGAGCATTGGACTAATAGGTCCTATCGATGACGGTACGTGAGACTGGCCCTCGTGTGAATTTGCTGCTCCTGCGTAGGAGAACCGGCCTGCTGAGGGTTTCAATCCATACAAGCCGCACAGGTGACTCGGTACACGTATGGATCCACCGATGTCAGTGGCCCAGCCCCCAAGAGATCCAGACATAGCCATCAAAGCCGATTCGCCGCCGGAGGAGCCACCTGGTGACAGTTCGGGTCTTCCAGGATATGTGGTCAGTCCCCAGAGCGGACTTTCTGTCTCGCCGTACATGATGCTCTGGGGGATGACTGTTTTCGCAATGACTACGGCACCGAGTTTCTCGAGAATGGTCACCATGACTGCTGTGTCGCTTGAGGGCTTGAATGATCGGCCGACATAGCCGAGTGTAGTGTCGACTCCTTTGACGTGGAATTGGTCCTTAACGGAGATTGGGATGCCGTGCAGAGGACCAATGAATTTGTTGTAAGTTTTGAAGTATTCATCTAGGTTATGTGCGCGTTCGAGTGCAGCATCAAATAACGGCTCACTGAGGCAATTTGTCTGTGGCCACATTAGTCACTAATACCAACTGTTCTAAGTATTGGAGAAAGTGTACCTCTTTGTGCGCTTTGATAGCCCTGCACCAAATGATATGAGCCTCAGAACGATCGTTTGAAATGGTACCCGCAGATCAGCGGAGATGTACTCACCTATCGATCGTTACAGCCACAAGTATCTCGGTTGAAATCCGCTTCGAACGTATTTGTTCATGAAGGTATGCTATGCTGGCATGTTCCGGTATCATGTCATCATAGTCATTGTTGTTGATGATGTTAGAAAGACGAGGTATAGCCTCTTCGATTTTGGTGTCTCGAATGGCTCTCTTCTGAGCAACTGTAGTTGTCCAATCCATGGTTAGCCCTCCCTCCTTTTCTACGCTGTCTACAATGCGATGGGCAGACTCGTTCGAACCGTGCTGAAAATGGTACTAGAAACGAGAAAAAAGGATTCAAGGCTGTTTGGAATTATAGAGTAACCAGCCGTTAAGTCACTTACTGAGGTAAACCATTCGAAGATAGGGAGATAAGGCGCGCTCCGACTTCGGCATCCGGGCGCCTCGGCGCCGAAACACCGTCGGCTCAAAGCTAGCCACAATCTGAACGCCTTTCAGACCGCGTACTCCATGCTCTGGTGACAATGTCCACGACCCCTGTAAAAGCATGCTTGCGATGTCACAGTAAGAAGATTAAGGTACGTCACAATCATTTATGCGCATGCTGCCTGATCTAAAACGAGGTAGTGCTCAGGATACCCCCAATGCCTGAGCTGCGCGCAAGCTAAGACACGATGCGAAGCCTACATCCGACCTAGGCGACACGAAAGTTCCCAGTAAGCTCTGAGTTGTCTTACTGCCATCTTATCGGGATTGATTCGGTTCCAAGGTTAAAGGATGCGCACACAAGAATTCAGTGGCTCCAAGATGAGATCCGCAATGGCTGCGGTATTGATTGTACCACACTACCAACTGGAACACCCCTGAGCATTCAGAATTTGCAGGAAACACCCCAGAATATTCGGCTCGAGAACATCACAACGTCGCCTAGTGGCTCCGTGCTAAATACCGCCCAAACTCCATCAGAAAACCTCGTGGTGAATGACGCCCCAGACGCAAGTTTGCTCGCTCTGAACGCTTCCGGGGAGCTGAGATATCTTGGTGCGTCGAGTGGCGCCTTCTTTGCATCATGTGCAGCGGCAATCGTCCGGTCCTCAGCCTCTGTCCACCAATCTCCGCGAGTAGAGGCGGCAGGAGGTGCAGCAGCTCCCAACAGACTCAGTCCCATTGTACCCACATCGTTGACTCGGGATGAGATTGCGTTGCTCACAAAGTCATACGAGATGTGGGTGCATCCGTTGTACCCCCTCTTTGATCTTGCCACGATACGGGATCTTGTGAACCGCCATGTAGAGCGTCTCTTGAGCGACTGCTCCCACACCGATACACTTACGGTCGATCAAAATGTTGAATTGACAATAGTCTATGTTATCATGGCACTTGGCGCAACCAATCGTTCGAACACTATCAAGCAACTACGTCAAGACTGTCGTCTTCTTGTTGACGGCCAGGAATCAGTACTAGGCCCTTCTCCAGCCTCTCTCTGCACGATTGCCCTTAAGCACCTTGAAGTAAGCCTGAAAAGCTTACACACTAATTTAGAGTACATCAAAATGCTGCTCTTGTTCTGCATCTACAGCTCTTATGGTCCCGTAGGGCCCAGCCAGTGGCAACTTGCTGGCCTTGCGATTCGTGTGAGTTATCCACATGATTCTTAGGCTCCTCTTGTGCTATATTGGGTACTTACGATCTTTAGATGGCGATTGAAATCGGGTTGCATAACGATCCGCAGCGCTGGTATGCAACAGAGCGAGAACTTGACCAACGGAGGCGCGTCTTCTGGACCGCCTACGTCATAGAGGTCACACTAGCGTACAACCTTGGCCGTCCTCCTTCGATAAGTAGTGAGCATATCACAACTAAATTACCCGAACTGGTTGAGGATGTGCGCCTAGGGATTCTCCATATTGAGCATCGCCAGATCCAAGGCAAAATTATGTCAAGGATGTATAGTGTCTCAAAAGAAAATCTCCCTTGGCAAGAGCGTCAGGCCTTGATAGGGGAATTGCAGGCGGACTTAGATCAATGGAAAGCCAGTATAACGAGCGCCAATCAGGACGGGATTTCCTCTCCATATCCCCCAGCGTAAGTCAAGATACATCAAAGCCAATGGCGAGCCATAAACTGACGTCATATCTAGCTACTGGCATCGCCTGTACCACTCTACAACGTTCGTGCTCCATAGATACGGTCCTCTGTGTCCACTCCTATCCCTTGAATCTTTGAACCTTTGCATTCGCTCGGCTGGCGCATACATAGACGCAATATCCCAGGTCTTGCGCTCAAGTAATGTGCCACAATCATGGATGCTCATTCAAGGCGTCTTGTCTGCGGCTTTGACTATGTTGATTAGCGCACGAGCCAATTTCAAGAGGCTTGATTGGAGCCTTTTACTAGTTGATCTGCCAGCTTGGAACCGGAAGTGCTCAGTCTGTTTGGCAATCATGAACGAGCGATGGAAGGACGACTTGTTGTCGAAGCTCGAGACGCACGTTGAAATCTTGGCAGATGAGACTCTCAGATTCATCACCAATGGCCTGGCGGCAGAAAGAGTGGGTAGTGGTGGTCAAGACAACGAAAACTCGGATGCACCAGACAATCGCTATTCAGTATCGGCAGATAGGCTCTTTGCTCACACCACACAGACCAACACATACGGCGAAAGCAGTGGCAACATATCCAATTTAACTGAGAATGATCAGACAATAGGTTGGGAGCCTCTGGGCGTATTCAGTGAGTTCCTGGGTACAGATTTTATTGATCCATACTGGGACATGCAGGGCATCGATGATGCTTTCGCTTCAACATTCCAAACATAGATCTAATCGAACAACGTGTGGATATGTAGATTATGTCTATTATCGTTTGATCACAACCTGAATCAGACACCGGCACCAATAACCAGCCTAATTTACTGACCCGCTAGCTTTGCGACTGCCTTTTCTATGGCCTTGACAGCCTCATCGAGTAATTCGAAGCTGGCAGTTTGCGGGTTTTCTGCACTCTGACGGAGCAGCTCATAACCCCTACTGTATCTGTCTTTCTGATCTTTGAAGTAGAGATAGCTTGTGGCCATTCGCAGCCGATACCTTCCACCTAACATCCCCTCGTCATCTTCTCCGAAGACCTCGCCTGGCAAAGCCGCTACACCGCATTCCTCGATGAGCCAGCGGGACAGCTGCGCGCTTGTCCTGATACCCAAAGCCTCCAATTGCTTCGTGTAGGGGTGAAATGATGGGTAGACATAAAAGGCGCCTTTTGGTTCCGGCACAGCAAGGCCACAATCTTTCAATGCTTGATACAGCTTGAGTGTGCAGGATTTGTGTGTTGTCGCTACCTGTTCTCGGTATGAATCCATCTCGGGCGTTGTGTCGAAAGCCACAGCGGCGGCAATTTGTGCTGGGGCTGACGCTGCGGACCAGCACTCAGATGCATAGCCGAGAGTGGTGGTTCTTACGGTTCGACCAAAATCTGTATTTGGGAAGATGGCGTAGCCCACTCTCCACCCGCCGGCCGAATACGTCTATCAATGTTAGAGAATAATAGCACTGCCGATAATGAACACGCACCTTGGAAAGTCCACCAGTGAGAATCGTGTGGCCATTGTCCAGTTGACCGTGTGCGGCAGGACTTGGTGCAGCATCTTTAGTGAATGAGATGTCTGCATATATCTCATCGCTGATCAGAGTGATCTTCCGCTCGCGGCAGAATGTTGCAATCATGTCCAAAGTGGCGCTGTCGAATGCCTGTCCTGTGGGATTGGAGGGACTGTTGATGAGCATAATTCGAGGGTCTCCGCCGCTGCTTGTAGCATCGTTGTAGGATTTCGTTAGAGACTCAGCTGAGGATAAAAATCAGCTTTCGACCCAAATCCAATAGAAAGGTTGGCTTCGCACCTGTTATGGTGTGCCGATCATGCTCATCCGTCTCTACCCAAAACAGCTTCTTGCCAGCATGCATCACCTGCGGCTCATAGCTGACCCAGGAGGGTCGTGGTAGAAGTACATCGCCATTGAGAATATCGAACAGAGCGAAAAGAAGAGGCTTGGATCCTGGCGCGACAACAACTTGCTCTGGTTTGACTAGACTGCCTAGACGGCGCGTTTGGAATCGTGCAATAGACTAACACAATGATAAGGTTTTATTCGGATAGAGAATAGAGTGACATACCTCTCTCAATTTAGGAAGACCCGCAACGGGGAGGTAGCTGGTGTCACTGCTTGCTTCTTGGTGAGCCTGCAACACATCTTTCTGCATCGGGAATGTAGCCTCTCCGAAACCGAGATGCACCACGCGGTTGCCCGCATCAAGTCTTTGTCGTACTAGCTCATTGATCTCGAGCGTGGCGGAAAGACGAAGACCTTGAGCTACAGGGGTAAGCAAACTCGAGGTTTGTGCAGGAGCCATGATGGTGACGTTTTGACGATGCGACTGATCGATGCCCTACGAGAGACTCGATACAACGATTGCATATATTGAATTTCAGAAGGTGATGTCGAAGTGTCTTATATATTTGATACTCGATAGTACGGTTCAACGAGTATGCGGACTTCGGCGCCGAAACGCCGCCTTGCGCCTCAAATGCCGGAGGCGCGGCGATCTCAGCGTCAACAAACCGTTCTAACCCTTCGTAGCGCTAGCGGTATCACACGCAATACCGACCACAGCAGCAAGTGCAAAGTGGACGTTGGTCATCGTACATCACGTCTTCGTGGGCATGGCTTGATGAATTGAGTCCACGAATGATCAGAATCGAGTGAGCGACTACCATATCGAAAGGATGCAACCTGACACGTACGATGGGCCACTTCCCATGCCTCAAAAGCCACCGTTCTACTTACTAGCCCTCAACAAGTCCCCAAACCTACTGTTGGCCTTGCATGCCAATTCAGTTGGAGTGCCAACTTCAACGATCTCGCCTGCAGCCATCACCACCACCTTGTCAAAGTCCATTATCATCTCTAGCCTATGGCTTACTGCAATGACTGTATACCCCTCAAATTCGGTCCGAATGATTTCCTGCATGACGCGTTCCGTATCCCAGTCGACACTTGAACTCACCTCATCGAGCAGCAGAATACCCTTGCTGAATGAGCTAACACCAGACTTGCGTCCTCGAATCAACTTCCGAAGCAACGCTCTGGCAAGCGACATGAGTTGCCTTTGCCCAGCACTGAAGGTTGATGCGTTCATGCTAACATCCAACCCGCCGCGCTCCTCAACGAAAGTGCGTAGGCCAACAGTCTCAAGCACAGCATCGCATTCCTCAAGTGTGCCTTCATTTGACACGTCGATGTTGGCGCGAAACGTAGATCCATCGGGCAAGAAGACAGCCTCCTGTGGCACTGCAATGATACGCTGACGCAGCGCTGAACGGTTAATCAGATGAAGCGGGATATCATCTATGGCCACATTCCGTGCTGTTGCTGAAGCAGGAGAAAGGAGTTTGAGGAGTAGGCCAATCAAGCTGGATTTACCACTGCCAGTACGACCACATATTGCAACTCTTTGTCCAGAACCTATAATTAGATTGATGTCGCGAAGAACAAGAGCGGATGCACTGTCCTCTTGGCTCTCAGAGCTGCACATGAGTTAGCGCCTCAAGGTTACCGTGACTTTCAGTCGACCTACACATAGCTTGCAGACACGCCCTTGAATTCTACGACCCCACGCTGTGGCCAATCTTCAGACGGCACTACAGTCTCTTCGTCTTTATCTTCTGACTCAACAGTCTCGTTGAACGTCTTTAGTCTGGCAATGGCTCCAAGCGCAGTTTCAAGCTTGGTCCAGGAAAACACAATGCCAGTAAGATTTTCTCCGAAACTCAAAAGACTGTACATAGCTGCTCCTGCGAAAGCTGAGTTGGAGTGAAGTCGAACTGCAAGAGATGTCAGAGTAACGGCTAGCAGCATGACGACGAGATTGAGAACAATGGTCAGCCACTCTTGAATCATCAAAAGCAAGTATGAGGGCCTCTGACTCGATCTCAGCAAAAGTGCGTTCTTGCGTAAATCGTCCGGAACGAAGCCTATATCTTCTGTCAGCGACCACACTCGGTGCTGAGAAGTAGAAAGTTCAAGCGATGCGGCAAATATACATACCAAAAGCACGAAGAGTTGAGATACCCCTGACTATGTCTAGAAAATGCGTACTGTTGCAGTGTCAACTACACCCTTGGAAGCTCAGATGACTGTCTGATCAAGACTCACTATAGTGGACTTTTGGCTTCGAGATCCAGTAAGCGTAGTTGCCGCGAGGTCCGCAAGTAGAACCTCTGTACCACATATAGCAACGAAATGAGAAACGGGAAGGATATGGCAAGATATCGCGATGAAGTTAGCATTACAGCCATTTGACCGACCACTTGAGTGATCTGCTATCTGTATCAGCTGCCCAATCGGCTTAAAATGTGTTGACGATGCAAGACTTACCGTAAACAGGGTGCTAACAGTAGCATCTGGAAGCTCTGTATCAATGAGATTCAGATCTTGGGAGAAGTAGTTGGTGACGACACCAGAATCGGTCGCGGTGAAAAAGCGCAGCGGCGCACGAAATAGCGTTCGCAATATATCGTAATGAATCCTTGCACCAGCCCTCTTGATTGAGACAACGCAGATGGAGGCACCAAGAAGAAACAATGAAATCAAGGCGCATACCTGGAGCAAAGTATAGATACCAGCCCAGTACGTACGAGTGTGGGTTGGGTGTTTTTCTCCAATATCATCAACCCAATACGTTAACCCTAGCGTACGGTTAGCGGAAAGTTCCTATGAGAATCAGACAACATGACTCACAAATGGTAGAGTAATTCAGGAAGAAACCCCAAAGCGCAGCAAAGAATAAGGCAGAAGCAGACAAGAACCATCCCATGCTCTTCATATAGTGCTTATACACAGTTCTGTCCCCTACTTGTCGTGATGCATCACCAGCTTGCGCGAGTGGAGCTACCACAGCGACTCTCCTAGTGGCAAGCGATGTTGATCCGCTTCTGCCCTCCTCGGTTGCCGAGACGTGTGGAGAACTCTCGCTATCGGAAGAGGTTTTGGCTCGCAACTGTTGAGGATGTTCGTTACTAGCCATGAGTTCGGCAAAAGTGCCTTGCGCCGCAACTTTCCCATCGCGAAGCGATATCACATAATCTGCCGAGGGAAGATGCTGCACGCTGTGGGTGCACAGCAAGACGGTGGTACCACGTCGTCTTAGCAGACCCGCTGGTGCGAAGACCTGTCGGAAAACCTGGGCCTCAGTCTCCGCATCCAGACCGCTGAAGACATCGTCGAGGATCAACAAGTCAGTCTGTAAGTACAATGCCCGTGCCAACGCAACGCGTTGCTTTTGACCACCTGACAGTGAAATGCCGTCGGAGCCTATGTTTGTATCGTCACCCAAGGGTAGATTAGCAAGATCAACTGTGAGCGCTGTAGCGCCGATGATCTCGGCGTACCTTTGTGTGTCGAAAGGGGAAAAGCCTATGATATTTTCCTTGATTGAGCTGTTCGAGAGGAACGGCGTCTGATCGCAAAATCCAACATGCGGAACTCTATTGTTGAGAATGACTGCACCAGTATGATAAGGTATCTCACCAAGGAGCGCTTTGCAGAGAGTGGATTTACCAGAGCCGACAGGTCCAACAACGAGCGTTAAGGTCGAACTAGGCAATTTGATGTTGACGTCTTCCAAAACAGCTTTGCCAGACTCCCATGCGAAGCTGCCGTTTCTGACAACAACTTTAAACTTCGGAGTTGGCGTGTCTTCGGATGAAGCTTTCTCTGAGTTTGTCGATATATCAGACACGAATTGGCGGAAGTCATCATGCGTTTCGCATTCTAAGAAGGCTTGTATCCGGCCTAGGCAGGCTATTCCTGAGATCAATTCAGGAATAGACTGAAAAATCTGAGATAGCGGGATCGTCAAAAGAGTCAAAAAGGAAAGACTTGTAAACACTACAGAGGCATTGAGCTCCTTTTGTGTGAACGCAAAGGCCAAGGCAGGGCTGATCAGCAAGGGGATGAACCCCAGGGTGGCTGTTCCGATCCAGATCTTGCGGAACATGGAGCCAGCAACGAGCTCTTCGACGCGGAGATTTTGGATGAACTCCGCAACAGAAGGTGCGAGACCGGATATTTTGAGATTCTTCATGCTCGTGATGACGGTAGCAGTCAGACTTACGCGCTTCTGTACCGACGCCATCCAACGCGTCTGCGCGTTCCCAATGAAGTTCATCAAAACGACGAGACCAACAAAGCATAGTATGACCACCCCGATGGGTGCCACGAACACTACACCAAGCCGCTTGTTCAGCATCCAGGCAGAAAGACCCACTTGGATCATGCTGGCCCAAATATCGTGTAGATCTCGAAAGCCTATCTTGATTCGCTCGATATCCGTACTCATAAGCGTCAGGGCGGCACTGTCGCCACCGGTTCCAATCTTAGCTTTAGTGGCTGTCACAAAAATTTCGGTGACGAGCATTGATCTCATCATGGTGCGCATTCGGTGGTTATAATATCTATAATATAGCATCAGCGATCTGTATAAAACAATTGTTGGCAACAGACTTACCGATGGAAAGCCCAGCAAAATGCAATTCCAGCATAGATGAATAAACTCGCGCCAATGAACCCGTAGCCCTTGTTAGCATCTGGAGAATCTTTGGCAAGGTAGTCCAAAAGGCTCTCGATAAAAAACGGCTGCGCAAAGGTAAAACCAAGTAGTCCAAGACGTGGAATGATGGGGAGTAGAAGAGGGACCTTCAGAGTCCGCAGAAGTACTTTGGTCAGTCCAAACTTGTCGCCTTTCAACTTTGCCACGCCAAGGCTTCGTGAGAACTCTAAATGTAGCTTTTCGGGGTCAAAAGTGCTATCGAGCGCGTAAAGGTCATCAAGGAGCATGACCTTCTTGTAACCTGCCCAGAACAGATTGTTCAGCCAGAAGAAAACACCGAGGGATAAGATTCCACTTGTCTCCTCTGGACTGTGGTCCTTCTCGTTCCAGCCCACCCATGTGGACTTTTGCTTGCTTTCCAAGGCTAACAAAACAGCTTTCCACGTTACAACAACAGTGAAAATGATGCTGTATGAACGTTCTGAATGTGAAGATGACGAAAGGTAGAGGGTCCGCGTCTGAGTAGCGTCCAGGAGAAGAGTTAGTATGAGGTAGCTGTTTAGTAGTATAGAAGGCCGTGGGTTCTTGCTATGCTCAAGAGTACTCAATGCTCCAATACTGAAAGCTGTCAAAAATCTGATGATAGATGCAGTGAGGAATAAGCTGGTTATACGGACGACCCGGGCAGCAGCGAAGACAAGTAAGGTGAGCTCCAGCACAGCGTAGACTACCGCAGCACCCTGGAGCTAAGAATTAGAAACTCATAACTCTATCAAGTGCCAGGCAAGAGAGACACATACTATTTTAAGAAGTCTGAAGATTGGTGCATTCACCACGGTTGTTGTCTTTCTCAAATGCAAGATCCTCCATAATGACGATGCGACAAATAGGGCAGACGGTAGAATAGAAAAAAAGACTTGTTCGAAGCTAATATTGAAGTCAAACTGCTTGTCGTTCTGTCGAAGCAGTTGGCCACCTTCAGAAACAAACGGCATAGTGGACGGTCTGTACGACAGTTGTTCCGTGGCTCGTCATACCGTCGCCTTCAGCTTTAAGAGGGGCACCACAGCTAGGTTGTCTATCAAAGGCGAGAGAGAGTGCCGAGTAAGCACTAGACACATGAGATAGTTTGCAGTCAGCCAAATATCGAACTAGTCCAATGGGGTGTAAGCCAGCCCCACAGCGGGAGGTGTCACCAACGGGCCGACGGATACTGCGGACCTGAAACTGGTGCCGCACTTGCATCAACTGTGTATCGCACACTATTCAGATAAGGTATGATCAGGCTGGAGATTTAGGCAACAACGTCGGAGTCGATTCGTAAGCTTCTGTCTTGCGTGCTTTAATCGCGCTCTGTCGTTCAATCCAACGGCATTTTCATCCAACTTTTCGTCCAGCATGAAAGACGCTTCGGTTCATGAATGATTGCGTCAGATTTCCACCACAATTCGCCCAATCCCGCGGCTCACGCAGCTCAACATAGCCTCCTCCTTCTCTTGCTCCGGTAATCCACTACCTCTATGCTCGATCCTTCCTTGCACAACCTTAATTTTGCAGGTCCCGCAATTCCCTACCTCACAGCTACTCTCTACGTCGTCAAACACCTTTCTCAACGCCTCCAGTAGTGATTCTTCACCCTGCACCTGCAAGACTTTTCCGCTGCGATTCGCAACTTGTACCTCAAAGAGATCGCCTGACGCATCAGCTTTGAACGCTTCGTAGTGCACATCGCCATCTTCGAGACCCGCTGCATCAGCCGCGCTACGTACTGCAGAGATCATTCGATCTGGTCCGCAGACGTAGACGTGAGTATTCCATGGGAGCTGCCTGAGGATAGCATCCATATCCATGCGTTCCTGCTTGGAGCTGTTGTAGAAGCGAATAGAGTCTTTGTACAACTCAAGGCGGTCACGGAAAGGAATTTCGGCTTCACTGCGCACCGCATAATGAACACTGAAGTTGTAATGAATGGTACGGAAGCGCTCGAAGAGAGGTAGGAAGGCGGTGATACCGATACCGCCGATTATGAAGACGTGATTACTTGCGGCTTTGGCAACAGCCATTGGGTCGGAAAAGTCGCCGACTTCAATGCTGTCACCAACGGTTGTTGACTCGTGAAGGTAGCGTGAGCCGCCGCGGCTTTTTTCGTCGAGCGCTATGCCGAGCTCGAAGGTAGACTTGGTTCCAGATACGATGGAGTAAGAACGGACGATACCATTTGGCAGGCGAATTGTTGCGTGCGTACCTGGCTTGAGCGCATCTGATCCAGAGAGCGGTATCTTGGTCTTGAGGACGAACGATGTGATGCGCGGTGTCTCGATCGTCTTCTCTGCAATGAGGTACTTTCGCCATATTTTCCCTCGTTTGACACCTTCCGCCTCTGTTTTTCGCAGTTCTACACGTTTCTGGAAAGCGCCTCGAGCCTCGATGCCCAGCTCTTTAACAGCAGCAAGCTCTTCGTTCGCAATGTGATTCTTCATGTCTCTATGGAGATACTCCTGCACCCTCTCGATAGTCCACTTGGGCCACGGACGTTCCTTGAGCTCGACCCTATCACCAGCTTTGACGATGCCCTCGGAAAGACATCGATAGTACCATCCAGTGCGGCTCGACTTGTATGTGTTAGGCGCAAAGTTTTTCAACTGGAATCGATGGTTCAGCTTGAAGCATGGCTGTCGTGGCAAGCTTACTTGCAGCACCGCGCCGCCTTCTCCAATCGCGAAGACGTCGCCGATACATACATTGCGCTCATTCATATACTTAAAGACCAAATTTTCGCCGAAAGCCCCAGGTACGAATCTGTCGGTTGCCGAGGGCAATTCTTCGCGCCATGCCGGATAATGCGATGCGCAGTCTATGAAAGGGTTGTCAAATTATGTTCTTTCTTGAGAGATGAAGGGATGCACTAACACCCATGTACCGCTTTGTCGACACCGCCGTGGAATGTTGGGTCGTGTTCATCTGCATCGAGACCCATGAAAGACAGAGTAACGCCTCCGCTGCGCTGTTTCTTGTCGATACCAGACTCTATGTCCAAACCTGCCATCTTCTGCATCCTGCCTGTACGGACTTCGAGATTTACGTCGCTGGTGCATGGCTGCCACAAATCTACGCAATCATTTGTGTCTGGCGTCATGACCGTGCAGTTCGTGATATCGAGATTAGCAGATGGCAGTTGCTATTTATTTAATGGTACAGACTGCAAAGAATGGAGCCTGAAGCCGCTTGTTGATGAGAGAGATTTTGCGCTTGGCGAACAGCAGCGATTACAGGATACTTATATGTCTCAACGTCTTCATTGTCGACCTTTGAAATCACTAGCGTTCTAGAACAATGAGTGAGATCCGTGGCGTTCTTCGTCTTTCACGTTAAAGCCCTATCCGTTAGGCATCCAGCATGGAGACAGTCCCATCACGGTTTGAATGCGGATGTTTCCTGCCTTGGGAAAAGCTTAGTCAAAAGACCACCGTCTTTGAACGTCTACGCCTAGATTGTGGGGATATCAATCTTTCAGAACGGCCTCAAATGTGGAGCTAACGGGAGTGCGGCAAATTTGTAGAGGGCAAGTAGCGGTGGGTTGAG
The DNA here is from genome assembly GCA_011058905.1 of Curvularia kusanoi. Taxonomy (NCBI): domain Eukaryota; kingdom Fungi; phylum Ascomycota; class Dothideomycetes; order Pleosporales; family Pleosporaceae; genus Curvularia; species Curvularia kusanoi. The sequence goes on along the minus strand of SWKU01000040.1, from coordinate 48,605 downwards.
GGTGACTCAGGATCTGTCTCGAATAGGAAAGGCGCAATTTGAGTAGACCAAAATGCAACATCTGCACAGGCTCGACGTATGAAGCGGGGAAAAGGCCAATACATATGTGCAATGTAAGATTTATGTTTAAATTTGGTCTTTGATACCTATTTTTCTTTTTCTAATTCTTTTCCTTATGGATATTTGTGTCTCTAGTGAAGTAGGTCACAATATGTACTACGTTTGCTTGAAAGCGCATCAAAAATCCATTCTCTGGATCTCATATGCTGAGAGTTAGTTGCACATCATGTATGAAAAGCTCACCCAAATTGAACGAGCACTGCCAGTGAAAAGGAGCGCAACCTCCTGTCGAAAGGTCGCCATGGGTATCTGAAACCCAAGTTGATGAGCTGTAAATAAGGTTGTTCAAAGGTGCTTACACTTGAGGTCGTTCAAGATCATCACGCATCACCAGAGCTTGCACATTTGATGCAGCCCACTACAGTCAAATCCATTATGATCTCAAGCAGTCATGCTTTGGTTTTATGCTTGTCGTGTCGATAGTCTTCAACTACTCACATAACCATGCCTGCCCTTTTGAATAGTTCGAATGCTTCTACCCAACCATCAATAGGCCGTCTTTCTTCGTTGAATCCAGCCTGCCTTAACCGTGCAAGACTCAGCTGGCGGTCGAACGTGAGCCAATAACCATAACTGTCCAGCTGCGCAGCGTTCCATATGTCGATACCGACAGCACCAGCGGCTTCTAGGACATTCTTGTGCTGTTCGATAAACTCGCTCGGTTTCTCGTCGGACGTGGACGACGTTGAGGCTGGGGGTACACCCGTCAAGTTGAAGTACTTCGTAATTTTGGGCCAGTTTTCGCGCATGGCAGATGGCTTATTGTGAGCACTTCTCCGACTGCATCTTCGGGAGGCTCAAGCATTTCGTCCGTCATGACCCAACAGTCACCGCTGACAAGCGTCCAGTATCCTTCAAGAGGAGATCGTAGCACACATGCTGCGACGGCCCCCGATAAAAGGTATACCGAATCTCCCTTTCGTGCTGTTCCTGGTACGATACACAACTGACCGTTGCTCATCATGCTCAATCTACAATGTTGGAGGGATTGCATGAAGTGTACGACGTCTTCAGTTTCACTTGCGCCCTATGCATGTGAGACTGGTTGATCGGTGACATTCTGGAATGGGAATGACTTACAAAATCGTTTCTTTTGCGTATCAAGAATTGCCGAAAAGCAGAGTATCGCTCAGAATCAGGGTAACATCGCCGAGAAGTAGAACTACTTTTGCTTCTCAACAGAGCTGACAATGCTGTGGATACATCAATACTGTCGTTACAAATACTAGTGTCGTGCTTACCATTGAAAATTCGTTGCCTCAAGTGACGAGCTACTTTTCGATCGTTCTGCATGCCCTCAGAATCAGACCATTGCCAGTGGTTAGCGGAGTTGTAATACAGTCTTCGCATCTGCGCTCTTGCGTCAGACGCATCAGCGAACTTGAACTCGCGGCTCATATGGACCAGGTGGGCATAAAAATAGCTTCTGACACGTAACTCCGGAAAGCCTGTCGAATGTTCCCGGGAGGAGGTGCGTAGTACTTCATACACGCATCCGTCGTAGTAGATACTACTTTGCGGAACGAGAGAAAAGTCATATTCATCACCATGAGGGTCATCACTGAAATAGTCGAATGTCAACCCTGAATTCTGAGACCAATCAGGGACCCATGAAGGCATCTGCTTGTCGTGTGGATGGCGAACAGCAGCCAGCAGTTGAAGTCCAAGCACGGGGAGGAGGAAGGTCGCGACGTCCACTAAGCATTCCTCATCAGTCTGATCATAGTTGATGAGATCATTCATCGATGATTGGTCTTTGCCTATCAATGGCTTGAGAGCGTATATTCTATCTCTCGGTTTCGTGGCCTGGAAGGTCCTAGTATCATAGAGGCGATTCCATAGAGTGAATTGCGGCGTCGAGAACGATGTCGTATACCCCATCTTCTCGCCGTACATCCATCGAAAAATCAGAGGCCAGAATGCCATCATCCTTTCATTGCACTTCGTGTATATCCTTCCGAAACAAGGCGCTGTGAAAGTGTTTTCACCGCAGACGAAAATGACCTTTTCTTTGTACATAGCTTCTGATAGAACCCAGACTCTTTCAAACCATGGGTCTTCGAACAAGGTCATCATCGATGCGGCCAGATCATCCAAAGGCAGTTGCCGGTTGCTCTCAACGCCGCGTTGCAGGAATGCCTCTTCCTTTTCTAGTTCTTCGAATAGAACATTGCAGTTGACAGTTGGCTCTCCCAGATTGACCACTACTCTCGATGCGAGGCTAAATATAGCGTTCATCAGGCGAACCTGTTTTGCTTTTTCTGTCTTGTCCTTCTGATTGATACAGACAGCATCTATCCAGAGCCGGCGGTCTGCATTGTCGGATCGCCTTCGTAGTAGACTGTTGTAGCAATTCAATCTGACGTGTAATTCTTCTGTGTCAGATAGCTGAATGGAACGCGTTCGTGTGTCTGTGCCCCAGGCGTATGATATTGCGTCATACTTAAGAGACTTGTCAGAAAGTCGCACATGATCAAGTGTGCATCTGAGCGGGTCGGAACGATCCTGGCATTTATGTAGAACGATGACGCGAATAGAATCGTCGGATGTTAGTCGTTTGTATTGGTAATCACCATGCTTCATGACGGAAGGATCGAAGCTGCACTGACTGACGCTCTGCAGAGCTGTATGTGGCAATGATCTTAAACAAGGACGGTCGGTCGGCGAATTTCCAGCCTTGCGCCTTAGCGAGGCTTCTGCCCCCATTTTGGAGGACTCCAGGTGCCTCCCTGACGGCATGTGGCGCAGCGGAAACAACTCGATGCCTTGCGATCTTTTCTTACAGGGTTCCGCCAATTGGGAACACGCACGTCCCCAACCAGAGCCGTGGTCTCTCAACACAGGGTTGTTGTCTGATGTACTCGTACATTCTCCTAAACCTTGTCTACTCTGATTCTCTTTGCGCATATCAAGACGCAACTGTGTAACTAGTTGAAACCTTCAAGGCTCAATCCGCAATACTTCACCACTCAATTTCTGTGGCCTTCCAGCCGATCTGGGCGCCTTTTCATGGGCCATGCTGCTGCGCCATGCTGGCAAGAAGACACGTACAGTGTGGGTGGCGCCTCGATAACGCAGCGCAAAGTGAGTGGTTGGGCAGGAATCACTCGGTTAGACGGGCCTAGACCAAGATATGCGACGAGGGTACGCGTCTTATGCAGCCACAGAACTTTGGTGTTGCACTCTGATTCAGATTGATGCCTTTGTTGTTTGTTTTGTTGCGCTGTCTTTGATTGTTGATGATGTTGTCTTTCTAGACGATGCACGGTCTGTAGACGCGCGGCAGCCTGGTTCGATTTTGATTGATGATTCAAGAGGGAGAGAACACATGTCGTGCAGCGTTTAAAGCTTGTGGTCTCAGCTGCGATTCACCGGAATTCACGATATGATGTGGTTGCCTCGCCAGTGGCTGGCTCTGACTACCCCAGTCGTCCAAGCTCCCACGTGGATTTCCGCGGGCCGACACCCGTGCATGGTTGGTTGCCACCAAGCGGAGCCCCGGTAGTTCCCTCTCATACCTCGTACGATGTCTTTGGAAAGAGACAAGACCGTCTGCATCTAAACAAGTCAGACTGATATCCTCTGCGGACCATGATAATCTGCAACAGTCTATTCATGGGGTCTACCCTTATGTTCATGTTGGTGCGCTTTGATACGAGTGTCGTGATTCTGAACTCCCTGTGCACACGAGTAGGCGGAACACGGAGCCAGGGCAGGAATGATCATGGCTGCTTACAGTGCGAAAAGTGGAGTGATAATAGATTGTTCAGTTCCGTTTCCCGTCATGAGGCAGTTCACCGAATTGTCTCTAGTGCAAGAAGTGGAGGGACGGTTGAATATCCAAACCCATTCCTCACCAGCAACTTATTCAACTTCCTCGTCCTCAACCTCAAGAGCCTCCACACGCCCCTCGACCCCTTCCAGGCCAGTTGCCTTTTTCTTCTTCTTCCCCACGCCCTTCCTCCTCTTTTTCTTCCCGGTGTTGTTCTCCGCCGTCAACGCAGGCGCATCCCTGACCCATCTGGCAATAGCCTCTGCCCTCTCGGTTCCAATGGCATAACTCTCCTTATGCTCATCCTTCGCCCAGCGCTTGGACTCCGGCCTTTCCTTTTCCTTCTCGCCTGCACCGTCACCATTCGTGATAGCCGTCTGCTTCGAGGTCTGCGTCAACGCATTGGCTTCGGCTTGGGCCTCCTTCTCCTCATCCTCGACGAACCTCTTCTCTCGCGCACGCACAGCCTGCTGGAAGCTCTCCTCATCCACCACGCGCTCGTCGGCCAGGGCTTCGAGAATCGCTTCGTGCTTGATGCGCTCCCGCCGCTGCTCTTTCGTCTCTTCCTTCCCTTTTCCCGCACCTGTAGCACCACTCCCTTTGCCTGAGCGTGTCGCCACAACACCGTTCAGCGTGCTTGATCCGTTTGCCTCGCCCGGCCCAACTCCACCAGTGGTAGTACTGGGCCGACACAGCTTCTCCCAGCTAGCCTCAAGCCCAATCCAGTTCCCCCCACGCCTCAGAATCTCGACCCAGTCGCTACGAGCCGGGCTGCGCGCGGACAAGAAGATCGGATATCCATCCAGCAGCCGCACCAAGCGCGCAGCGTTGTGGGCGTGGCGTAGAAGTTCCTTAGATGGGGTCTGGAGCAGCGAGTGGACCAGGAGGATGGAGTGTAGCGCTTCCGGGAGGAGGGGGTGGTAAGTCACGGATTCATTCGAGGGGAGTGGAGAGGAGGGGGTGTTGGGTGGTGGTGGGTAGGCTGGGAGCGAGGCGGGCGGGACGGCGTCGAAGAGCTGGTTGAGGGTGTAAATTGACGGTGGTGGAAGCTTTGGCCAAGAGGAGCGGTCGGGGTGGGTGGTTGGTCTCTTGTAGGGGGTGAGGGCCTCCGAGACGGGGGAGCCACCGGTGGAGGATTCCTCGAGGAGGCGGTCGAGCTTGGTCTGGTAGTCAGTAGTGCCATTCGTCTGGCTGGTATTGTGACTCGGGCGCTGGTTCTGGTAGCGCCGCAGAAACTCTTCGGCAACCTCAGGCGCGATGCCTGGAGTGTAGTCGAAGTGCGAGAGGAAGGCTAGATAGTCTCGCAACGCGCGCTTAGCGTTCTGGCGCACCTGCTTGCGACTCTCTGCGCGCGCAAGTCTCCCTTCCGCTTCAGCAGGCGTCTCCGGCGTAGGTTCCTCGCCAGCCGCCACTTGTGCATCGCGGGCAGCTTTCGCCTCCTCCTGCTCCTGTAGCCCTTCCAGCGCGGCGGAGACGTGGCGGCAGGCGATGGTGAAGTAGACGCCGGCGCGGTGAAAGAGCAGCTGCGTCTCTAGCGAGCTGGGCTGGTCCTCCTCTGCTATCTTAACCTCGCTGCGCCAGTCGCGGGCGAGCTGCTCTTGCTGTGTGCGGGCCAAGACCAGCTGGTCGTTGGGGTTGGCATTGCGCTGGCGATGCTGAGCGGCTGTGTAGCGGGCGGCGGCGAGGGCATCGGTCAGGTCGCGGGCGCTGTTGGCGTAGTCCTCCTTGAAGATGCGCGTCAGGGCGCGCGTGCGCAGGGCGCTGCCGTCCATGGGGCGCTCGGCCACGATGTCGTCCAGCACTGCCAGCGGGGTGCATTGCGCCATCATGCGGCTTGGAATCTTCTCATGGAAGAAGTGCACATATTTGGCATCGACATCGCCCGGACTGCGCTGCAACACCAGCTGGGCCACGTCCTCCAACGTGCTTGCGCTCTGCATCGTCGCCACGCTCGCGGCGATCTCGTCCAGGCGGTAGGCGGCGCCCAGCTTGCCTGTCGCCAGCTCGCGCATGCGGTGCTTGCGCTCGCGACTCAGCTGCCCGCCGCCTGCTACGCCAATGCCCAGCGCGGCCATGGTGTTGCCGTGCAGCGAGCTGTTGTTGTTCAGCGCTGCGCTCGTCAGCCCGCTCGCCGCCCGCACCGCCAGGTTGGTCGCCTCGTCGACATGGCGGCGGATCTTCAGCACGTCGTAGAAGACAGCGGGGTCGATGGGGTGCGGGCGCGGCGACAGGAAGTTGCTGTGGGCCAGCGACTCGAGCACCTCGGGCGGCAGCTGCAGCCAGGGCCCGTGAAAGGACGAGATGTAGCGCCAGTGTCTGCCCGCATCAGTCTGTCTGCAGACCCTCGCAGTGCGTCGTCGCCCTGACCTACTTGTTGCGACAGATGATCAGAGCAGACGTCGACGGCTCGCCCGTCTGCTTGCTGCTGCTGCTGTTGCGAGTGCCATTGGCCGGCGCTGCGCTTGAGTCGCCGCCGCCTGCCTCTGCCTGCGCACTCTTCTTCTTCTTGGCCATCGTGTGTGAGAGGCAGCTCTGTGTCTATGTCTGTACTAACTTTGAGGCATGCTTTTGCTTTGTTCCCGCGGGGAAGCGCGTCGCGTAGTGACGTTGGTACCCGCGAAATTCCAGCATCGTCCTTTCTCCTTTCGCTCTAGCGCCGATCACTCACCTCTCGCCTACCGCCTAGCGTCTGATTGTCGCTCACCTCGTGTGTAAGGGTGAAGATGTAGGCGTATGCAGAACGTTTGTTGCCTTGCCCTCTATTGTAAACACTTTCCTGTCATCTCAGTCTCAATGTTGAAGTGTATGTGGTACAGCGCAGGGTCATCGGTTCCTGGAGGATGAACAAGCATGTCCCATGTGCTTTTGTCTTGGCGATCCCAGAACCAACGGCTTCCCCGTGCGCTGGGCGAGTGCGAGTTCAATGTCTCCTCACTGTATGTTTCAAAGTATCCACTACTTCAACAGTGCCACGCTCTACCTGAAGATGTGTAGGAGGTCTTCTTCAAGCGACCCTCTGGCGACTGCGACAGTGACAGTGGACAATTTGTTCAACATCCGTTTGAAGCATACATTTCATATGAGAGGGCTACGAGCAGACGAGCACATATTCTCCTCAAATTCCAACAATTTCCCTCCCTCTCCCCTCTGGTATAAACTTGTTCTTGCAAAAATTGCCAAATTCGACGTGCATGGTCCCGCCTTGTTTGCCATAGATCAAACACCGTCTTTCTCACAACACCCCTAATCCCATACCACAAGGATCTCCGCGCCACTGGAGTGATGTATATGTGGTGCATTGTACTCTGCCTCACTTGGTCGATGAAGTGAGCGATGTTTGTGCACCACTGTCCTTTGGGCAGCGGCACCCTAGACTTGTAGTAGGCGTTGTCCAGACGCTTGCGAACAGCATTCAGAGAACGCAAGCCATGTCCAACGCAGGGAAACGCGTAGATGTTGGACGATAGTGGAGTGCTGAAGGGAGCAATGTTAATGAGCTGCGGCGACCGATATTCTTGAAAGAAGAAAGAAGTGGAGGATGTCTTGGTAGATGGGAGCGACAAGCCACCTTCGTACAATCGCGAGACTGCAGATCTGGCTCGAAGGATGATATGTCCGATCGACAAGATGGCAATCCGGATGAAGGTGAACAACCAGAGATTGACGCCCAGGCAACGTTGATGAGGGCGAAGGTAGCGCTCGAGCTCATCTGTGTCGGCGAGCTCCTCGTACTCCCTTAAAAGCCAGTCGTGGGAACCATACTGCTCCAGTCGTTCAGGAACAAGACTCGCCAGCACAACCCGGTCTCGACGTACTATCGCTCGCCAAATGTATTTTGTAGAGGCTGACATTCTTGTCGCAAGCTAGGAGATACGACATAGCCATCATGCCTTGAGGCAACTGATATGCAGAGCGCTAAGCAGAGAGGTGAACCATCGAGCACGAGGGGAGTGGTCGGTGGCAGGACACCCACTAATTGTTCACACCAACGCGACCAGCTGTGGGGGCCACGATCACTCGAGTTTGGCCTGTCAAGTTGCGGCTATATCTCTTCCTTATTGGCAATGGAGAGGAATGTGCGCTAGATCTGATGATCATCGATGATGAAGGCAGGACCAAGACATCATTGAGTCTTCGATTCGTCACACCAACACGCTTCATCACAGCGATATGCTCAAGCACCCGTGCAATCTCACCTGGCAGGGGATTCGTTTGACCTCGCGAAAACCGTCGTGAAGATTAAATGGTCACTTTCCTGAGCCACTATGCACCTTGTCTCTGACTGAACACGATGTCTACCGCTTTGACAAATATGGGCTGCGTTGGCCAACATCCTCGTCACTGTGTGCCAGTGTATTCACGCATACCGCGGGGGCAAGGCGTCCTGGCCAGTCCGACCGATATGCACGTAATGGCCAAGAGATAATATGCAGCTGAACAAGTCTATCTTTTCGTATCATGGCACTCGGCAACGACTTCATGACGTCTTTCAATGTTCTCGACAGCGGCTATGGTTCGGTGAAGATGGGGAAAACGCTGCGCAATGTCGGCACCGATGGCTTACGCAGAATAATCGGCTTATCCTCGTGGCTCTCGTTCGTCGTCATGTAGCCAAGCTTCGAACTCCTCTCGCGGTCTTCTCTGAGTACGTTCGTACTGGTCACGGGTAGCAGCCACCTTCCAAAGCGGCAAAGCAGCCTTCATCTCACGCACCACAGATAACGCTTCTCATTGGTCTTATGCCACGCGGTCTCGATGGCTCGGTCGCATATATTCTGGAGAATGTTCTCGGCTTCATGGCGAAATCGGGAAGCTGTCAGGGTCAGGGCACCATGTTGGCCAAATCGCCGCGTACTATGCACACCATACCGGTTCAAACGGCAGGACGATGGTCGATCTCCTGCAACGTGATGACCCCCACTCAGCTGTCTTCCAGCCTCGCTTCCGATATTCTTTGCCCTCGGATAATAGTGTTCAACATGTCGTTATTGCTTGCTCAGACTGCCCGCAGGACTTACTCAGTTCCAACCTGACGCTAAACTGCAACAGGCTAGTACCAACCGCTCGAGGTGGTGTCAAGAACCGTCACTCACGGCTCAACTCTCCTCGGAATCATCATCAGTATGCAGAGCTACCAACGGTCACCAGGGCGCACGCCCCCTCAGCAAATGATGGCGTAAGCCTAGAACGACCACCTCTTGGCCCACAAATACCGAAGCCTGCCGTCGCCAGCTGCGAGATCAGCAAATGTTTCTGCAGCTTACTGCCGGACTGTCTGGGCGTTTCCCGCGCGGGAGATATACGACAAGGATGCTTGGCCAATCGTCGCCAGTGCTTGTCCCAAAGCTTGTTTCAATGCACTAGCGCCTGGCCGCAACGAGCACCGTCGCACGGGAGGCTGACGGCAGCTAGTCGTCGCCGTGAACTGCGGGGTAAGCCTTACGAAGACTGCCATAAACACCATCAATCCTGTGCGAACAAGACTCTGCGGGAATTGAGGGTGATGTCCAGACCCTCTTTCCCAAAGGGAGACGCCGGGTCGTAACACAGCAGCTTGCACCTGCATTGTGTTTCGATTGTTTGCGTTCAAAGCCGCACGACGATCCCATCGCCTTGGCTACGCTTAGCAATACTGTCGGTTATGCTGACTCCATGCAAGTGCCATCTATTTGGCTCTCACGCTCCGCTCAGTCAGTGTGTCTGATTCGCTAGATGTGCTTATCGAGAAGTCATAACGACGCGCAGTTTTACAAGTCCCCACTAGCGGACAACACACGCCTCGACTTCCACACATGGAAGGTCGGTGATGGCGTTTCAAGAGGTTCGGTGCAGCTCCCTTCCTCATTCGACGTGTTGCTGCCGGCACAGTACCTTCCGCGGTGGAACGCCCGTGGCTCAGGTTGCCGGGCATCTCATACCTATACCCATGTCAGTCTGTATCGCGATGGTGTAGCGCTCAATGATTCTGTAGGCGCGATATCAGCTCTTACCATGCACTCCTAACGTCTGCTAACAACGCCTTCTGTGAGATACGTTGCGAAGCACCTTGGCTCTTTATACTACGCAAGATCTTGGATCTGGAAAAGCATTTATGGCCCATCGCTGTCGCTGCAATTGCAAGACATACCCCTTCTTCTAAACTTCGCTCCCCTACTTGCCAGCTGGCTGGTCAATATGGACTACTTTAAGAGCTTGCCTGGCCGTGTTTCGCATGCCATCTCGACGGATGTTACCGTCGAGCGCACCATTCGTTATGGCGGTAAGGCAGCACGTGCAGCCCCCTCCGTTGCTGCGCAGTATCTTGTCGAGCGAGTTCCTGTCGTGCATTGGTTACCAAGATACAATTTTAGGTGGTTGCTAAACGACACTCTCGCCGGTATCACTGTCGGCGTGTTGCTGATCCCGCAGTCTCTGGCCTACGCCAAGATAGCAACGATCCCTGGCGAGTATGGGTTGATGTCTAGTTGGCTACCCAACTTTCTAGTGTTCATTATGGGCACATCTAAGGGTATGTGCGGGAACACTACTTCTGCGTTCATGATTGACAAAATAGATCTTTCAACTGGACCGACCTCCCTTATGGGCTTACTCACTGCCGAAATTATCGGCGATGTACTCCACGAGGGCTACTCGGCACAAGCTATCGCCTCTGCCGTCGCTATGTCTGTTGGAATATACTCACTGGCGATTGGTCTTCTGAAGCTCGGCTTCCTTCTCGAGTTCATCTCGGTGCCAGTCCTCAGCGGTTTCATCTCGGCAGCCGCCATCGTCATCATGCTTGGCCAGATCCCCTCTCTCTTCGGTATATCTGTCGGCTCCGGAACTGCTAATATTATTCACGACATCTTTGCCAAGATCCCACAGTGGGATGGTGCTACAACCGGTATCGGCCTCGGTGGCATCCTCATCCTCGTACTAATGCAGAAGATGGGCCAGCGCTGGGGTAAACAGAGCAAAGCCGTCTGGCTACTGGCGCTTGGCCGCAGTGCTGTCGTACTCATCCTGTTCACTGGAATCTCCTACGGTATCAACAAGAACCAAGTCGACGATCCAGTCTGGGCTCTGAGCAAAGTGAAGTCTAATGGCATCAGCAATCCCAAGATGCCCGATGGCGAACTCATCAAGAAAGTCTTTCCTCGCTCCATCGCACCTTTCATCGCCGCCGCACTCGAGCACCTTGCCATTGCCAAAGCCTTCGGCCGCAAGAACAACTACGTCACCGATGCTGCACAAGAACTGGTATATCTAGGCACCACCAACTTCTTCAATGCCTTCTTCGCCTCCATGCCCGTGGGTGGTGCCATGTCGCGCACCGCAGTCAACTCAGACTCCGGCGTCAAGTCCCCAGCATACGGCGTCATTGCCGGTGGCGTCGTTATCCTCTCCATATTCAAACTCTCCCCCGCCCTCTACTGGATTCCCAAAGCCACACTGGCCGCCATCATCGTCACAGCCGTCTGGCACATCGTCATCCCCCCACGCGTCTTCTACGGCTACTGGCGTACCAGTCTCGTCGACTTCATCGCCTCACAACTCGCATTCTGGCTCACGCTCTTCGTATCGAGTGAAGTCGGCATCGGCGCCGCCGTGGGGTTCAGCATCGCATATCACCTTCTCTTCACAGCCTTCGCACGCGTCCGGCGGGTCACTTCGCTCTCCTCCATCCCCTCGACATCACCTACCCCCGTCCCCCTCGACACCCAAGTCTTCACACTCCACACTCCAATCCTCTTCTACAACGCCTACCACCTCAAGCGCCAGATCCTCGACGCCGTCACAACCTACAACTCCGGTCTCGTCGTGCCCGCCCAAGAATCCCGCGCCGAAGCGAACTGGAGCGTCGCGGGCGCCCAGCGCGCTGCACGTCTCCGCATCCGCGCGGGTATCATCGATGAGCCTGTGCAAATCCGCATCGTGGTGCTCGACTTGACGGGCGTGCACAATATCGACACAACTGGTCTGACCGCGCTGCAGGATCTGCGCGCTGACATCGCCAAGTACGGTGGCAAGAACACGCAGTTGCGGCTTGTTGGGCTGAATGAGCGTGTCAGGCAGCGGTTTGCGCGGTTCGGGTGGGAGGTCTGCAATGTTGAGGGGATTGAGAAGAGTAGTGAGGAGCGGAAGAGGGTTACCCCGGTTTATAGGAGTGTGGCGCTGGCGCTGGTTCAGCGAGGGAGGACCATGAGTGAGGATGATATCGATGTGCAGCCAGTAGAGGTGTGTGTCATTGGTGGGGACAAGGAGAAGGTATGATCTGGTACCGGTGTTACCTGTGGTTCACTTTGGTCATTCTATACATAGCTGGTTATTTTGTTCATTATTCTGACTTTCTCGAGAAATCGTCTGCACATGTGAGATTCTCTTTGCTTTGTGTCCATCATACACCATGTGGCACATATCTTCGTGATTTACAGACCATCAAATCTCCGTCCGTTTGCCTCATTCCATCGTTCAAGTCAAAATTCCTTATGGCGAGTGACCACATTCGGCCACCCAAACTCACGTGCGTCAATCTCATCACCCAGCGCCTCGACCTCAGCCTGCACCTCCTCCCACGCCGCCATGGCCTGTTCCTCAGTCGCGTCCCACGAGCTCATCAAATCTTCCTCGTGGACACTCCAGTCTTTGTCCGGATCCTCAGTGCTCTTGTCCACAATCAGGTCGTGCGGCTTGTCATCTGATTCTCTTCGATTCAACAGCCCGCCTAGCTTGAGCCGATTGGCAGCCAGCCAGTACGCACGGTGGAAGCGCTTCTCGGCGGCCTTGGACGAATCAAATGACCACTTGTGCTTTAGTGCGATCAGCCCTACCCCTACACACCGCGTCAAAAGGGCACGCTGATCCGAGGCAAGTGTTGTCCAGCGGATCTCGCTGTGCTCGTACCAGTGGTACCCGTAGACGCCAATGGTGATGGTCGATGTCGGGGCAGGATCGTATTCGAAAGGGTTAGCGGCGTTGTGTAGCACGAGAATTGAGTGGTGGTCGCCGTCCTGAATGAAGCCTTGCGATACGTGGGTGAAGTGTCGTGTGTTGAATTCTGACACCAGGTTTGATTCGAAGAGTGCTTCAATCCATCGTTCTGCATGAGCATACCCCGCGATCTCCGATACCTTGTAGTGATACACAGACCATTTCCAATCTACATACTTGCTGGGGAGGGCTTGGGCAATCTCATCAGGGGAAGGGTTAATACTTACAATAGGCTCTTTAGCAGTGTCGCCTTGGCCAAAACTGTGTGCATGTAGAAGATCCGGCCTGCTCGTCCCACACTTAACAGTTGCACGCGCCGCGAGCGGGCTATCGCTTGGTTTATGATCATTGTCGTGGTGCGGCGATTCTGATATCGAGTCAATGAGACTAATCCGCTTCAACTCGTGGTGGATATCAACCGGAATCCAGGTACTGTCGGAACGAAGTACCTGTGGGTCAGGATGATTCGAGTCGGTATTGGGGAGCCCATCGTCTATGCCAGCACCCGGGAAGTCAGCCTGTCTCTCATCGATGGACGATTTGCGGAGAAGCTCTGCAATCTGATTGGTAGCAATCTTTCGTCGCTTTGGAGGTGTTGAAGTGTTTTGTGTGAAGGAAGTAGCCGGCCGTTTCGGCTTGGCAGCCGTCGTCTGCGTCTCGGCCATACCAGCGGCAATGGTCTGTCTGCGCAGTAGTCCTCCCCATAGTTTTTCAATTGACTGAGGTTGCGATTGGAGAAGCGCCTCGAGGGGATTAGCCGGCTCTTGGTGCAGCGTGGCCTGAGAAGTCCCGACACGCGTGACGATTGCTGTCGGTTGCTGTGAAGACCGCCTTGGCTCGGTCGGTACAGGAGGTATTTCGGTCCCGGACGCGGCACTCTGAACTAGAGATTCAAGAAGTCTTGGTCTGCTGCGTCGACCCTTGTGGGTTGTGCTAGGGGAACCCTGATTGGCGCCGACGGCGGAGATTATGTTTTTGCGCAATTCTTCTCGAGCCTGACGCTTTGCATCGTTATGAGAGTTCTGCTGGCTCACTGAAGACGCGGACCGGTTCGACCTGACGATGTCTATCCAGTTAAAATATCGTACTATCAAAGGTGTGGGTATGTGCACTTACCTCGCAGATCCCACTGCTGCACTGCCGGGCCCTGGGAAAGCTGGGATTGAGATCTATCCTGTGAGGATGACGGAGCAACATGTGAGCTTCGAAGCGGTTGGCGAGAACTTGAAGTTCGTGGTACAGCGCCGTTCTGGAGAGAAGGTCTGACAGCTCCTGCAAGTGTACGTGGTGCGGTAGGGTCCCTTGGTGGGGGCTGTGCTTGTGAAGCTGGCAGATTGTTGCTCGAGGGATGATCGGCTATCTGCTGCGACTGATGTTGTGGCGGACCCAGGCCCTGTTCGCCTGTAGATCCGCCAGTGTCTCCCAGGAGTGCAAACTTTAGGAAATCGTCAGTTTCCACCGCCTCGACGAGTGGGCGTGTGATTGAAAGAAACTTTGGGTGGTCACGCGGAAGTCCGTTGATCCTGTAATTGGCAGCCCCCTGTTGCAACAAAGGTGGATAGTAGTATGGATAGCTTTGGCGCCTCCCATTGATTTGTGGTTGCAGCAGTTGCATGCCATTGTGGATAGGTGGTGTCAAAGGATGCTGTTGAAGACGCTGCGGTCGGGACAAGGATTTATCGATTTCCCAAGGCTGAACAGTGAACGTATCGTTGTTGACTTCGGACGGTGAAATAAGGCCATCTTTCGGGATTAAGCGGTTGTTGTCAGATTGGTCAGGCGGTTGCACTTGCAGAGAACGTTGCCAAGCGATGCAGCTCTCGGCAGGAGCACTCGGACGACGGGAGGGCGCCCCTGCATTGACCCCTAGTCCCTGTGCTGAATAAGGTGCGGGAGGCGGTTCGGTATTTACGCCAAGCTCTTCCGTTGCGTAGCGCAGACGGTGGTGGGCATCCCTCACGCGCTCGTTTGAAGTGACCATCAGATTTCGAAAATTGTCTAATATTACAATCAAATGGTTGAAAATAGGCGTTGCATAGCTATTGCAACAACGTCGGGGCGAAAGATGGGTTTTATAGCGTGGCAGGTAAGTTGAGGTTGCTGCCTTGGCGGTAGTGAAAGGGAAGGAGCGGTCTGCCAGGTGAGAGACAACGACGCGCAAAGGCGCGGGGAAAGGGAAGACTTGTAAGCAGCTACCCGGCCCACCCGCTCTCTGATTGGAGGTGCAGCAGGATTGCGGAAGAATATCTGTTTTGTCTATTCGATCGAGTAGGACAGCAAACGGGACGTATCAGTGGGGCTACCGGTAAACAAATCATTGTTTGGCCTCTTCCGCAAACTGGCCTGAGCAACATGTCCTTGGCTGAGGGCACAGCGTCTGCTAGACCATTGAAACTCGAAGCAAAGAAAGATAGGAAGCCGTCGTGACGAGAAGTACAACAACAGGCAATAGACCATGGCACCGGGTTCCTACATGTATACGGCGATGACCGCAGGCGTTGCCAAGGCAATGAGCCTAAATTGACTATATGCGAAGAGACGAATCGAAGC
Source organism: Curvularia kusanoi (assembly GCA_011058905.1). Lineage (NCBI taxonomy): Eukaryota > Fungi > Ascomycota > Dothideomycetes > Pleosporales > Pleosporaceae > Curvularia > Curvularia kusanoi. The sequence goes on along the minus strand of SWKU01000040.1, from coordinate 33,193 downwards.
TCGAGAAGTGTTTGGCTTAATTTGAGAAGTTGGCAATGTGGCCTTGACGACAAGCCTTCACCGATGGCGTCGTCGAGGTGTCACTCTGATATACTGTCAGACGCCTTAAGCAACAAACAGACGATAAAAGTACAACACCTTCTGAGACGAGACGGGTTAGAAGGCCATTCGCTAAAATCATGTTCCATTTGCTGCATCGCCTGTACCGCCCGTGGTATCGAGGCAGCTCTGCTCGAACTTTTCCTAATGCCTTACACGCGCTTCGACGTCATAGAACTACACAACACAGACCAATCTTTATATCCAACAGCCTCAAACTACGCGCTTCACCTGTTATTGTGTCAGTACCACCGAAAGGATGACCTGGCCATGAGCACATACCTCGAAGAACCTCTTCAACCACCAGACCTGGAACCCGCCATTCGCGCCGAGGACGAGGATCTGGAAAATGCTCCACCACTTGACACGTGCATTAGTGCTCTCGGCAGTGTTCCTGTGTGTCCTCTCGCGAACGACAATGTAGCTCTGCTCATCCTTGACCTGCGAGACGAGCTCGTTCAGCTGGCGCACTGCGATAGAATTAGCCTTCAATCCCCCTAAGAATTGCCTCCACCCTGGGAACAACGCACCCTCCTTCTCGAGCGGGTCTTGCGGGGCCTCGTGCTCTGGAACGTAGACGATGCCGTGGACGTTGAACGACACCTCCTTGGTGTTGGCGCCCCAGTGCTCGTTGTTGAAGCAGTAAGTGTACTTTCCGTCCTCCTTCGCGTCGAATGAGTGGTCGCCCGACGACACACCGCGCTCATGGACCTGGTAGCTACGGGACGGTGTCTCGATCTGCGTGCGGTCAATCAGCCATTGCGCCTCCTGCCTTCTGCCAGTCTTGCATACCCAGAAGTCAATGTCCAGGTTCCCGCTGCCGCCAAATTCCCGGTCGCCAACTTGGAATGTCACCGTCATCTTGTCGTCCTTGTGCAACTGCTCGTGGAAGCACTCGCGCTGGTGCGCCTTCATCTGGATGTTGTGCGCCGACGTGAGGGAAAGCAGGCCACTCGCCGCTGCGAGGAGGCCGAATGACGAGAGGAGCATTGTTACAGTGGGCCGGAGTTCTGGCTGAGCGGAGCGGTGCGGTCGCGAGGAGACGTTGTTGTTGCTGAAGATGCCCAAACAGACGTTTCGGAGATGCCAGGTTGCCCGCAAGCATGAGTTGCTGGCCCGTGCGCGGAGCTGTCCCTCTCAGACCTCCGACGACACCAGCGATGCATCTCTGTCACCGCAACGATATTCTATACAGCACCCTGCCATTTCCAACGAGACATCTGGCACTCTTGGAGGAGCTGTGACTGTGAGAATAGCTTCCATTGATATATGCGTAGAAATCTTGAGGAATTGTTTGTCAACATAATTACATCTGAAGTCACCAATTCAGAAAGCATTCGCTGCAATTATCCAAACATCATCAGGATCATGGTGGGTACCTTCCGAAACCAGCGCTAAGCTGCATAGCATGGCTGCCCTCTGAAGACTCAATTGCGGTCGTGCCTGCGATGCGCAAAATCGCGCCTTCTCTCTGACTGTACCGTCACCAAATTGGACCTAAACAAAACCATTAGAGATTATGCACGCCCAGTACAGATGGAGCCGCTGGTGCTGCTGGCTTTGCGAGGGAGCCACTTGGTAACAAATCGACTGTTTTCATCAGTGCTGGATCTTCTACCATTCATGGACATGATCGATGAAGTGACGTGCACCATCTTACTCTGCGGCTCGCGTCGCACGTTTGCGTGTTCACGATTTCTTCGTGTTAGTCATGACCTGCTTTCACTTCACCTTCACCAAAACATGCCAAGCAGTCACCGTCCACCAACAAGCACAGCAGCGCTTGACTTAAACGTATACCCACTGACTGAGCTGCGTTTCTCCCATGACCACACCTCTGCAATAGCACAGCGACCATGACGGACCCCACCCAGCGCCGCATTTCCAAGGCCTTCCTCCTCGGCTTCAGTGACAAGCCCTTCATCGACACCAGCCCTCCTAAACCTCGCAGATCCAGTGGCTTTACCACTGCAGTGAGATTACACTCGCTCCTGCAGACGTACGAAGCTGATCGCGCACAGGCCAAAACTCATCCAGGTGGCCTCATTGAATGGGCTGCAAGTGACGGGCGCCGTGGAAGGCTGTCAGGATCAGGCAAGGCGCGCACGCTCGCTGCGGAGGAGCCGGGCAGGGCAGCTTCCAAGAAAGAGAGTAAGGCGGCTTCCAAAAAAGACGAAGTCGTGGATGGCGGCGTGCTTGGAGTCGGTGGTATCTTCGAGGGCTGGCCGGCGACTGGAAGTGTCAAGCATGCTGCTCAAAGCAACAAGCCTGCGCAGAGCGTTAAGGCTGCTCAAAGCGAGAAACCTGCTCCGAGTGTCAAACCTGCTCAAAGTGTCAAACCTGCTGAGAGTGTCAAACCCGTCGAGAGTGGCTGGACAGAAGGGCAGGACAAGAAGCTGATCGAATTCAAGAGCGACGCAAAGCTCAGGTCGTGGCGGGAGATAGCGGGCGAGTTGGACAAAGAAATGGACGAATGCAAGGAGCGCTTCACAAAGATCAAGCCGAAGGACTGGAGACCACCACCCACCAGTAGTAAGAAAGAAAAGGGCAAGCAGGGCCAGTATGAGAAGAAGCAGAATGAGAACAAGGAAGAGGAAAAGAAAAACGAGATGGAGGTCCCGGGCTGGGGAGACATGCCCTTTGACGTCGATAACGGCGGCGGTAACAACGATACCTGGAAAAACGACAGCGGCGGTTGCGATGGCGAATGGAGCAAAAACGATGACAATGCTGGTGGTGCTTTTGACGGAGACCAAGCAGACGGCTGGGGGGTTGTAGACAACAAGAGCGAAAAGAAGGACAGCAATGCTGGGGCATGGGATTGGGGAGGCACAGACGACAAGGCAGCAGACAACAAAGTCGATGGAGGCTTCGAGGGCGACAACGCCTGGGGCAACAACACAGGCAACGACGGCGCCAACGACGTAACAACCTGGCAAATGCACAACGAACCCAAAAACCCATCCCACAAGTCCGCTTCGAACAAGGCCGTTTCCAACAAGCCCGTTTCGAACCGGGCACAATCGAACAAAGCTCCCTCTCGCAAGTCCTCGCACAAACACTCGTCGAAGCATCCTGAGCACAAACACTCGTCCAAGAATTCTGACCGCCGTTCTTCAAACCCAGCGCCTCCCCAAACAGTCTACGAGCTCAAACCTGACGACACGTTCTCCGCTTCTGACTTGCGCCTCATTGCACGCATCCTGCAGCAGGACACGAACATGGTGTGGGATCGCCTGAGCTGGCGGTTCAGAGACAAAACCGGGAGGAATTTGCATGCGGACGTGTTTGAGGAAAAGGTCACTGGAGGGTTGGAGAGGAGGAACAGTACGGAATGAGCGAGGGAATGAATGGATCCCATTTTATGGATGGCCGGAGAACATGGTATACTGGTTTGTGCTTCAATAACACGAAATGATGGAGCTCAGCCACTTTCAAGCTCAGACACTATCGAGCTCCAAGTTCAACGATGTCGCCCAACTCCCGTCCCAAATCCACCATACAACTTTGGACCCAACAACATCATCATCTCCTCTCCGCCCCATCCTATCCCATCTTAATATCAAGACAATACCCTCACGTCATGTCACCCCACCACCCTCAAACACCCCCGAACCCCTTGACCTCCACTCCACTCCACTCCGCTCCACCCCTCAGGCCTCCCAGCTCCCCCACTCCCCGACCCAGCCGCATCCATCGCGTAGATACCCAACGCGCGACCGCGCCGGCGACCCCTGCAGCTCCCGATCCGGCTCCTCCTACATAATTCCACTCCTCCAGGATGCGCAGGATTCCTCGCACCGGAGCTCCGATTCCCACGTCTATGCTACCGACACCGACTCGTGCACCCACTGCGCATCCACAGCCTCCGATGCCTGCCGACAAAGCCCCGGAACCCGCGTCCGACGTCCGTTTGATCGGCGTCAACAAATAAAATCACCCTGGTCTGCGATGCAGGGTTCGGGATGGCATGCCGGTGGCGAGGATCGTGTGGCTCTGACGAAAGGGAAGCGGAGGGGTGGAAGAGACGCCGGTGGGTGGACGCATGGATAGGAGGGGGAGGGGAGAGCCGTTGCGTGGCAGTTGGGTGGGGCTGAGTGAGATTGGGCAGGTGGAGCGAGGAACGGGCGAGGCGAGGCGAGGCGAGGCGAGGCGTTGATTGACAAATCCACGAGGGGAGGAGAGAGAATGGAATGATGGGTCTGGAACCGCTTTGAAGATGCATTGAAATATGAGTTTTTGTGCGGCTGGCTAAGATCATGTGTCGAGCTCTGGATATCGTCTCGTGCGTCTGATAACTGCTACGGCCCCCCTTCTAAGCGTCCCTGTTCACTACCCAATGACTCCTCAGACCCTCTCACTCTCTACGTGGTAACTCCTCTCGGCGTAAATCCCCTTTCCCTCAAGCGGCAAGATTCCCTCCTCACTGTGCCCATCCTGCAGCCTCTCCCACGTGTCGCCCTTACCCGCGTGACCCACGCTCGTCAGGCTGAATCCAATGTTGCTCGTGTCGCGTCCGCCGCGCGTGCGCGTGCTGTTGCCTGTGATGAGCTTGGAGGACGAGATGTGGCGCTTCGATTGCGGATCGGTGGTGCCGTCTGCGTTGGCAACGAAGTAGTGGCGCAGACTGGGGATTGAGGAGGCGAAGCACCCGATACCAGTCTCGACGTTGGAGCAGAGCATGATGATGGAGACCCAGTCTGTGATGTATTAGTAAAGGGGTTGCAGGATCATGAATAGCTGTGAGGCGTACATGGCAGGTTGGTCTGGGATTCGAACTTGTTGACATATGGGATACGGACCATGGTGATGATGGAGGCTCTGCGGAGGTGTCAGTGCTGGGCCGCAATAAGGATACGGGGAACAAAACATACAGAGAGGCGAAAGAAAGCAACGCGAAAGCTTGGATCTTGGATTGCCGCTTCATCTGGGTGTTCCACAAGATGAGCGCGGGCACGACGACAAGCGCCATGTCAGTCACGATGGTGGACACGGTGGCTGTGTGGGCGATGATCAAGAAGACCTCTGGGGCTGCGCACTCGCCCTTTCCACTGAGAATAAGAGAAGGTGTCCCTGGATTGGAGTCAGTTTTAGTTCGCAGCGTGGGAGTGTAGATTAATTTACATAGGGATCGGGTCGGGTTGCAGTATGTGATCGTTCCAATGAAGGTGACCAAGAAGGACGCCCAAGTCAATCCCAAAAGGCACCAGACAGTGATCTTCATGGATCTCTGAATTGATGCAATGCGTCGAATAGTAATGCACACTGACGACTTGACCGTTGCCAGCGCGACAACGTAGAGCAGAATCCAGACGATGTAGATCTTGATAGACTCAGCCTGTTGCCATGCATTGAGATCTTTGTTCATCCTTCCCAGGCCGACCAGACATCCATAGATGGCCAGCCCAGTAACGGGTATATACACGATCTGGTATGCAACGTCAGTATGTGTCACCTCACTCTGCATTTGTTAAAGGACGTACCGTGCCGAATGTCATGAAGGCATCATCGATGGAGTATGTGCCTTTCTTGACGCGGATGAACGTCCTCAGCGACACAGCGATGATAGAAAGAACGAAGAAAACGACGGATATAGCGATGATAGCAAGAGGCAAGCCATCGGGTGCAATCAGCCTCGCTGTAGGATCATCGCTCATGGGAGGTAGAGACATGGCGCAAATCGATCAGCAAGAAGAAAGAACTGGAGAAAGAAATGGAGAACCCTCGATGCAGTCTATGATCGATGCCCTTCCCCAACTCTTTAACATGAACGTGTTTGCCCCGCCGATCCTGGCCGGATCCCTGTAGTCTGTCTCAAAGGTAGGGACAGCCTCGCGCTCGCGTGCGCCTCCCGCGTCTAGCGAGTAAGTAACATGCAAGAATTTAGCTAGAACCACTAGATCTTGATCGCCAGTATGGGTCTAGAGTGAAGTAGCACCGATCTGTTCCGCGCGTACCTGGACGACGTTAGGATTTCAGATGGAATCTGACTCTCCTCATCGGTTCAACCGTCCAGATCTAGCTATCTTCATCCGAGAATTCGAATTTGTCAAATTTTCGACACTGAAAGTATTGCGAAGATAAAGACAGAACATGTAGCAATCGAGCTCTAGCCAGTCGGCACGATGCCGGACCTTCCCCTGAAGCGGTGCTATCTTGATACTTACTTGCGAAGGTTAAGGACAGGCATATGACCTATTTGCTGTACTGATGGTACCTATCTCCATAGTTTCTCCAGGGTGGCAGCGACGTCATTTACAGTAGGACCGATCCTGTGGGACGTTGTGGATATGCACGAGGGCTGTTGTTGCTTAGCGAATCACAGCACGGCGGGCTTGTCTGAACAGGCAAAGCGCGATCGAACTGAGCAGCAGACCCCACGGGTCGCGACTTCACATCGAGCTGTTGGGTCTGACAACTGACTCTTGAAGACAAGTAGTGAGACCGCTGGCTCTTCCGAAATGACATGGGAAGGATTTTCGCCACGATCGTGAGTCGTGCTCTCAACAATGCAACAGGCGACACAAATCCTGCAGCATATCTGCGATAACTTTGCAGAAGGCACGAATGTTGTCAAGCCCCTGATTGCAGGTGAAGATGTATGCAGGTTCAAAGGCTGGAGTCGTAAACCGGTGGGCTGGCTGACAGCCGGTGTTTTGCTGCTAGTGGCACGTGGATTTCCTAGCGTCCTGCCACACCTGCCATCTTTGGGAGACCCGCCTTGACCCGTATCGAGCGCAATTTCATCATCAACACTTTGCTGAACGTATTACTGAACACTCGTCGAAATTCTTTCCGCATGCAGTCCGGAACTCTTCTCTATACATAGTGTGATCGCTAAGTCCTTACACATGGGCCAGAGTGTGTTGTGGCTGCTATGATTTACGCGTGGCTGAATGGCCACCCACTGTAGCCCATAGTCATCATGGGGCTGTTCTGGATCTCGCTGGATTTGGCCACCAGCTCAGTAACATCCCAGTTCGCCCATACCATCTTGCCGTTCAAAAACTTCGTTTGAGACTGAGTGAGCCAGACGAGGAAGTGTGCAGGCAATTCAACTGGGAGCCTCTATCAGCAAAGGGTCGCTTCTTCTGACTGTCAAACCCACCTGTATCCATTGGCAAAGTCTCAGGGTCCGCACCTGAGCTTCTAAAGATACCTGTATCGATCATCCCTGGATGGACCGAGACCACGAAGAGGTTCGGATGCTCGCTTCCGAGGAACTCCAAAATCTTTACCTGTGCGGCTTTCGCGGTGAGATAGGCGGAGTAGCCGGGCGTGAAGCTTGGGGGCATGACTAGCGCGCCAGCTGTGATTCCAAACACGGCTGCACCAGGCTTTGCTGAGGGCACAAACGCCTGCGCCGCAACCACGACTGACTTCACAGAGACCTCATACTGGGCCCACCAATCCCCCAACTCAGCACCGACGATCGCTGATGGAGTGAGTGGATGCGCGGCGTTCAAGATCAGCACGTCCCAGCCCCCCACTTTTCCTGCGATTTCTCGCACCGCCATCTCGTCCGTGACTGACGCGGGGTAGATGTCAACCTTTGACCCTGACGGGAGAAGATTCGCAGTTTCTTGGAGCGTCGCGTCTGTGCGTCCGATGAGAACTAGACGTTCTGCGCCGGCAGCAGCAAATGCCGCAGCTGTTGCACGCCCAATGCCACTACCCTAAGAAAATGAGCGGAAAACACTTGAGAGCTATCGGGAAAAATTCTCGAACCGCTCCCGTAATGACTACCGTCTTTCCCTCTTGACTCAGTTCGGGGTTTCGAGGATTGATAGCATCGTACGTGTCGTTGTGCCAGGTGGCTACTGGAGACGGGAAGGGTGGTTGCATTGTAGATCGTGAAAGGAGACCATGAAACTCTACAAAATGATGGCAGCTGTACCAAGACTTAAGTATATTATAAAATATCCCGATGCTGACAGGTGGCCATTTCCACAGGCGCCATGCATGCAATCCTTCGGTGAGCTCCACCATTGTCCCATTGTGCAGCTATTCGCTGCCTGAGTATGATCCACTCACGCTAAAAGACCAGGCTGACGTGAGACGAAGCATTGAGAAATGTCAGTCTTCGCAAGTTTTATATGCCAATTTGCTGGAGTATTGGGCCTGAATATGTAGGAATCTGACAACAGACCATCGGAGTGTAAATGAACCCACCCAATTTCATCTGTGGGCAGTTCTGCTCCAAAGCTACTGTAAGCACTCTGTGCTAAGTCGCAATCGTGAGCCAATACCAGCTCAAGCTCATCGGCTTTGCGAACACTAGTACCTATGCCCTCCCCATATGTCTTTCTCGTATCAATACCGATCCCAGTGCGTCCCAGATGATCGGGCTGTTGCAACTGCAGGGCTCGAGCAACCAACTCCCGCCCAGAAGTCCTGGTTGTTGATTCCGAGCTAGCAATAAGTATGTATACGACACAGCTAACGATAGTCATGCAGCAAACTAGCAGGACCGCGATGGAGAGATGATTGAAGTCGAAGAAGGAGTCGGGGTCATAGTCGCCCGGGGGATAAAAGCGGCCATCATTGAACGTCGCCCGGTCGCCTCCGACTTCCAGATAGTGTCGTGAATGCACCTTGACAAAAATAACTGCCAAGGCTAAAGCCAAAGCCAATGCGTGGGATTTATATGTCACTTACAGTGAAACATGCGACGTACCCATGGTCACGAATTAACCTGAGAGTATATTGGGTTGATTGCTAGCGACATTGAAACGACATAGAAGTAATGAAAATTCTGGATATGAGTGTCAATAATACAGTCTCCTCCGTGAAACTTTCGAGCACCATTTTGAGCTAAGTCTTGCTGGGGGCGTGTAGTACATACTGAAAGATCGGAAATGATGCGAGGAGATTTGCGGTGGACTTTCAGCGGTAAACCGATCAATAGATCTGAGGAATTGGCTCAGGTCTCTGCTGAGCTGGCATATCATGCGTAAGAGTATTCGGGGGAGATGGAGAAGAATGAGGTACATTGCGGGAAGGACCCGTAGGAGGAGACGGAGGCGAATGAGGCGCCGACGGCGAAAATGAAGCGGACGATCCTTGCGGACCGACTGTCTTTGGGGGACGAGGAGCAGCATTTTGAGGTCTGTTTAGAAGTGAGTCCTTGAGAGGGAAATGAGGAGGAAGAGAAGGAGGTGTCCAGCGCGCAGGTTCCTTGGGCACAGATTTCTGAGCCGGCTTCTAACAGCTTGCTGGATTCTTAGTGGACTGCTCCCAACCGCACGGCGTACGATATCCCAAATGCTGCGTCTCGTTGTTGCAGACGGGCAAGCTGGCTATACCGCTTCAATTCATTGGTATGGTCTCTCTCATGACAGACCATACCGATGTACGACCGTTCTGGGCCAGCAAAGAGCAAGCACCATGAAGCGAAAGTACGGTTAGTCGGCAGAGCCACATAGTGTGCCAGTACGCCGACTGATTCCCATTTGCATTTGTAGGGAGTTCTACTCTAACCTGGCAGTTCACCACAATGCCAGAGCCCCTTCAGCAGATTTTGAAAATCTCGAATATTTGAGCTATAAATACCGATAGCGTACAGAACGATCTTATTGTTGTCGGCTGTCCGGTCACACCTTGTTCAAAGCTTGATCAAGCTTTTGTCTAGACCGAATTAGGATTGCATATGTAATGAGAGTTCCCCGATATCATGGCTAATGTTTTCAGGCCACCATGAGGTACAGTCGACCGTTTGACTGGGCTCATGTCCAATTGCTTACTCAGCGAGGCTGTGCCACTGCACCGCCCTGACCGAACCACGAACTCAGCGCTCGATTCACGCATTCTTCATGACACCATCAAACCAGAATGAAATGGCTGAACTTCAACTCAAGCTTCGACACACATTCGATTTAAAGCGCACTTCTCGATCGCACCGTTCATCATGCCCCGCGGCTCTTCGAGAGAAGAACTGCGAGCCAGCCAAGCAGCTAGCAGTGACGCCTTCGTCGCGACAGATCCAATATACAAGGAGTTGCATGGCCTTTTACACAATGAAGCTGTTTCAGTGACCAAATGCGCCAAGCATTTTGTCGACCATACCATTGCTTTTGCCACAGATGTCGAAAGGAAACAGGAACTGATTCACTTTGTTGAAGTTTACGGTGGCAGCATAGTGGAATTGGCAGCGCGCACACCCTACCAGGACGGGACGATTCGTAGGAGACTTGTTGGCGTTGTTCATGAGTTGCAAAAGGCCACATTGAAAGACCCTCAATCGGCGACTGGAGAGCCCCTTCACTTCCACGACGACCAAGAAAGCATTATTTGGAAAGACCTACCGGAGTTCTGGCTTGCATGCGCTGAGGAGAGATCTGGCTTCGGTGAGCAGTTTCGAGCTTTGATGGTCTCGCGACCGTTGACGCTGACAGAACCAGTGCCCTGGGACCCCACAAATACGACACGCGAGATGGAGCGCTGGAAAAATCTCTCAGCGTTCTGGGCCGAGCAATCTTCCTCATCTTCTACTGATCATTCAAAATTTGCACTTGACGCTTTTCATGAAGCTTTCGAGCCTGTCGAAGAGAGCGCACAAACTGGAGATCGCGACTTTCTCTTGCAGACAGCCTGTATTTGGATGATCAATGGTGCAAAGTGGATGTGGCCGCATTGTTATAGAGGCCTTGGAGGGTGGAATGTCGAGAAGTGGGATCATTGGAAGCGTTGTCTGGAAGATCGTCAACAGACATCCAGCAGCGACGAGACTATGGCTCTTGTTGAAGAAGCGTTGGCGATCATGAGCAAGGCTGAAGATCAGGAACGTTAACGTCGATCTATATCATATGGGAGAATTAATTTGAGGGCGAAGTCATTGTGTCTCGCTGAACGTCTTGCAGACTCCGGCAGCAATGTGACTTCTATGACACAAAAATCGGTCATCTGTATGATGTCATATAATCCTTCGCAGTCTGTGTTGCGGCCAATTCCATGTACACCATATGCGATAGATCTTGTAAACTTTGCCACGCGCCTCAATGTCGACCAAGTCCTTGTCTCAAGCATCTTTGTTCAGATACTGAACAGGACCAACATAGGAATTCCGCGCCCTAGCGTAGAAATATGCCAAAGATGCAGTTACCACGATGCCGTATATGAGGATATTCCAGTTGAAGAGATCAGGTGTCGGGTGTGGATAGGTAGGGAAGAATGCGAAACCAATAGCGTTGAGTAGCCACAGCACTGCCATCCCGTTGACCCAAATACCAGATTTGCCCAGAGAAAACTTCGAGGGAAGGAGTTCTTCCTTCTGACATCGCTTGTAGAACATGCATGTTATGCTGATCGCGTACGATGACAGGATGGCGGCTGTTCCCATCGAAGCAATTGTATTGAATGCAACAGTTGCTGCGGGTCGGGTCAGCCGATTTGCAAAGTATGAACAGATTGGAGGGCAAACTTGCATCCGAGGTTGATCAGAGAAAGAGCGACTGTGATACCAAATGTGATGATAACACTGTTGAGAGGCAGATCCCAGTCAGGATGGACCTGAGCAAGGAAACCGCTGAGCGGTAAGCCATTGTCCCTAGCGAAAGCATATAGTTGACGAGAACACGTAGCCACCATGTTGACACAGCCGAAAATTGCCATGATCGCTATGACAAATGACAAGACTGTGGCGCCTACAATTGACTGAGTCGCATTGTATAGCACCTGTATGTGTGGCTGTGCTGTTGGCGTCATCAGAACACTTTCGACGTCCCTGGTAATTGATCAGCTAGCGTCTTGTCCATTACATGAACGCAGGCATACCCTAAGCATATCATGAATGTTAACAACATGACGAATCCGAGAGAGCTGTTGACAACACCTGTCCAGATCATAGCACGAGGAAGTGTATGAGATGCGTCCTGCAGCTCCTCACTCATGTGTGTTGCTGCGTCGCTGCCGAGCAAGCTGAATATCGGGGCAAGCTGGCCCAACATAACTGATAGACCGATACTTCCCCAGCCCGCATTATCTTGGAACGCACTGAAGACCTCGCTGGCTGGACTGCGTGGAGCAAGAATCCACATAGTGACAAGCACAGCGAAGAAGCCAAAGATATGAAGCACTAGCACAATACCCTCTACAAGGGGTAGCTTGCGAGCTAGTAATGTGTTGAAAATGATAGAGAAGGTGGCAACTGCAATAATGAGCATTGTACCATGCCAGCGTTGTGGTACGTAGGCTGGGTTATTCAAGATAATTAGACCTTGGATCTGACCACCAGACAAGAAGGCAAGCGAAGCGACTCCGGTCTGCCAACCTAAGACACACAGCCAGCCTACTAGATAGCTTATGAATTGTTGGTATTGTGGCGGTGCAAACTCGCTGACCCAGTGGTATTGACCGCCAGACGTGGGTGCCCTAAAGGAGTCAGTACTGCTGGTGCTTGAAGAATCATGCCACAACTTGCATTGAGGCCATCTCAGCCATGGAGACGACGACAAGACCCATGCCTATGGTTGTGACCAAGAACATGACGATAGCTCCTCCGGGACCACCATTAGTCAGTGGAATGAACAGAGTACTGTACCCAAAGTTAGCCTGGACAGCGATGATTTGTGATGCCATACACACGTCAAGGTGTTTTCCCATGTTGCCATGAGGATCATAGAATAGCCAAATATCGATACAAGGCCGAAATTTCTTCGGAGCTCCTGCTGTTTTCCCATGCGATACATGTCCTTCCGGTCATTGGCAGTGCCCTCTTTTTCGGAATTATGCTGCTGCGATTCTTCATCACAGGACTGGACTTGTCCATCCTCAAAACCAGCTTTGGTGGGCGACATATGGATGTGAGGCGGGAGCTTGGTGCGAGAACAAGCCTGGTGGATCGGGATTGTAAATTGAATTGAGGATGCGATATATGACTTATTTGAAGTGCAGAGTTAAAGGCCAGGATTTAGATTTGCCCGTGTGCATAGGGGTTTTTTTGACGAAGCGCATGGTATTGGTGGTACAAAGATCCTTCGTGCGGACACGCCAGTCGGGCTCCTTGAAGCAGGTCGATGGATTTCCTTCCTGCAGAACATGCTCGGCCAATCAGTGGTTACTGTATGAGCTCGAATCCATCTAATGGGCAATTATCCGCTCCCACGTTACGTTTTCAAGGCACTTTGGTGAGCCCAAAGCAACGTGCACATCAGTGCCTCAGAAGCGTTCGGCATAGTGATACGTTGCGCATGTATTGATGTCCAAGTCATTAAGGCCGGCATAACAATGTTCAGGCTGCATTGTTGAAGCCCCACCAACACGAGGCGGGTGACGCGCTGGAGCCTGGGCACGGCTGAACAACCCAGTTGCGCATGACAGAGTGGGGCGGGGTCTTGCGGAGTGAGGTCCGAGCCGTCTGTCCCGCCCGGCCAGCCAGCCCTGGTGTTCATTAACGACGTTATTTCATTGAAATCAGCAAGTGGCGGAATGTGAGACTCTTCATGATGCGCTGGCCTAGAACTCTCGCAAAACACGAGCTTAGATCGACATTGCCGCCGGTTAATCATGTTAAGTGCGAAAGGAATGATACGAAGATAAGGAGGCGAGGCTCAGGAATTGGACGGCTTAGAAGAATCCCAACCTAGGCGAGAAAGCAGAGCCATGTGTCTCAAAAAAACAGAGAAGGAAGTGATATCGAAAACATGGTGTGAACTAACATAGCTGGGCAAAAGGTCGTCGAGAAAGCACCTAAGCTGGGGAAAAAACCACCAGAAAGATTTTGATGCAGGTCTTGACTGCACTACACTCCCCTTACCTTATTTGGCCCTTCGCGCCGGAATTGTGGCGACCCTTTTAGGAATCTTCCGCCACCTTGTACAGTGGTCTCCAGCCAAGATGGGACAGCGCTACTGATTGGCCAGATTGGCCGGTAGGTAGCGATCTGTAGCTTGAACGGGCTCACTCAATCACAAAACAGTACTCGCTCGAATATTTTGACCAACCAATCCACGCCCATCCGGTGGGTATTTTCACAGTTTCCTGCATGCTCTGATTGGCTTGTCCCATCTTGGCCGGAGATCACTGTACCTGTATGCCCCTACACACTGCCGAACTATTTGTGTTTCCGGCAATAAACACAAGCATTCTCCAGCCCTGCTTCACTCTTGTGACGCAAAGACTGAAATGAGTACAATGTGCCGGACGCTGCCCACTATTGCTGATGTTGAACGTGATGGTTAGACTGACCTTTGTTGCATGCAGATCCCCTGCGAAATTTTAACACATAACTGAGTTGGAACGCTCCTTGTACAGCTGTAGAATAGCGGAATTTGCTCAGCTGGACCTCTAGCGTTGTTTGCATGCCACTTGGCTGGTTAGTCAAAGATCTGGAGACGCCCCAGAATTCTAGTTTTACAGTGGCTCTCAGCCCGCATTACGTAGCTGCGTTGAGCTGACACGCTTCAGCACGAGAATCCATTTCAACAATATATAAGTCAGTGGCTGCGACCTTTGAAGATCTCACCGGCAGAATGAAGCTACATCAATCCCTTCTACCTCTCTTTTTGGCATCGGGTTTCTGCGGTAGTAATGCTTATATTCATGCTCTTCCTAAACAAGGAGATGTTCTCATTGCACGCGCCATAAATTGTAAAGCTGTCATTGGGGTTCTTGCAGCAGTGAAAGGACTAGGTGCGCCGGCCACATCGTTCTGCAGTTCATACCTTGGCATTCCTACTTCTACCATCACAAGTATTGTCAATTCACCAGCAACGTATGTTGAGATCCAAGACTGAAGCGTTATCTACTAACACCAACCCAGCACCGTGACAGCTCTGGCTACAACACCTGTAGTGACAGATGCCACTTGCCAAATCACAGCTGCACCGAATCTTCCCTGAAAAAGAAACATGGACACAGCTATGAATAGAGAGGCCGCACCAGGAGGACTGCAGAAGTTTTTAGCGGCAGAAACATCCTCGGCCTGTAGCTGTGTGAAGAGAAGTACCAAAGCAATCACCATCACAACGACTGCAGTTACATCAGTAAGTACTGTTATGTTTACAGAGGAATCCTTAGTATTGACGACCCCAGACAATTACGGTCACTCCTACATCTACTTCAACCGTCTGCACTTCTTGTATCCAGAACGGTTCGCCTTGCAACTTTGGTCGGCCAGATCAATGTTGTGGACAAGCTTGCCAATGCACCTCTTCTACTTGTGTCTGTATCTCTTTTTAAGAGGCATCGTACAAAGGGGCCACTCATAACTTGAAGGGATATTTCTCGAGCAGTAAGCCTGGGTCAGCTCTTGTCTAGAGGCCTCGAGAGCGAGATGTAACTTTGGTACCTTATCATTACTGTTGCTCTGAAACGATGTAGCGTAGTTGCAGCCTTCTAAGTATCGAGTAAGGGCGATCCGCAGTCTCACAATACTATACACAGCCCAGACACTCTTGAAATCATAAGTTGCTCAATCAACCGTAAAGATTTGTATATTTAGAGCATGGCTGGCCGCAAACTATTGTTGTTGACTTACAGCACAGCTTACAGGGTCAATATTGGTCATGGCTAGACTACGATTACACGTGCAGATAAATCGTAGTGGCATTGCGTACATCATCGCAGTTCCTAGCTCAGAATCGCAAGAATTGCAAGAATCGCGGTTCCCACACAATTCACCATTTAACAATTTATATTGGGACTGCACGGCGAATTATTAAAAATTGCGCAGGCTCTATCACCTTCTAAATCAGCTGGCTCAACCGATGCGATGACCAATCCGCTCATTTGCTCGATAGGGTTCAATCCTTTCTCGCCCTTGTTCCGTTGTTCTAATGATTAGCGACGTCTCTCAATACCCTACACGCCGGACAGTACATTAAAATAGCATCATTATAAAGTATTTTGTGATCTTGTGCGTCTAGAACTGATACATCGTACACGCGGACATACTTGCTCACAGCAAAATAACAATGCATGCAGCTTATTATGTAGACCAGCGCTACGAAGACTATCCGAAGCCTGGTTGTGTGTACTGACCGCCCGACCAATCAGCTCCAAGGTTTGTAGGATTCATACATGCAACTAAACCCCTATCGAACAACTGTCTTTGAGCTCCGAGTGAGACAAGGTGCAGCCTATATTATCAATTTTCGTACATTCGCTCCATTTCTCCGCGTTCATCGCATTTCATTCATCCTTTGGAGCGCCTTGGATTGAATGAGTGTTTGCAATATGCATTTAAAGAAGGCGACGCATCGCTAAATAAACAAAGGGTGTTCGTGCATGCAAAAATTGTCGTGTCTTGTGACAAGACACGGCCAGTAGACCAGAATTGTAAAATAAACTCTTTGGACTCGAGCCGGGTGTGCAAAGCTTTGACCACGAAGGCCCTGCAGCCCTAGTAGCTCCTTCGTACGGGTATGCAGACTCTCAAATGTTGCATTATTGGACTACAGGAACTTCACTTTCTCTCACATCAGATTTGAGCCTCCAATGGGCCATACGAGAGGTCATACCTCTTCTGGCTATCATTCGCGAGTACCTCGTGCAGGTCTTGCATAACTGTTGCTACTGCTCCACTTACCATTTGGGTTCCGCCAAGCACGGGTTGTTGGCTTGATCTGCCCTACACATAGTATTTCTTCACCCTAACGAATCAGATCGTTGCGAGTTCCAGGCCACGCACCACCAGAATCTTATGCTTCTCCTATCCCGCTCAGCTCTGGCCAGCGTGACTGAAAGCAATTGTCATGCCGTTTATGCGTGTGGCCACTTCAGAAGATAGTCATCTTGCAAGATCCTTTCTATGCTATTCATTCATGGGGGCGATGATGTTAGTGTATATGGCAGAGCTCTGAATGATTCGCGGAAGCTGCTGGTTATGTCATCTGCCCAAAACCAAACAATTGCCACAAAAGCTCTTGCATGTTCATGGCCGACCAAGGGATATGGGCGTTACGTCGAGCTCATTAATAAAGTTAGATCCGAGGCTCCACTGGCCCTGGGCTACATTTGCATCATGCCGAAGATGATAGAGCCTTTCTGGTTTCTGCGAGGTAGTGCAATAAATCTCCGGACGCAATATCATCAAAGTTTGGATACCCAGTGGCATCACTACATAGCTTGGCCCATGGAATTCGTAGGTATGGGCCGTTAAAATATCGCCTTGCAGTGATCAAAGAGGAATATTCGCGTATCCGGGAGATAGGCCTCATAGATGTCAGGATGATGGAAAGGAATTGGTGTTATACGAACATTGATATATGTTCTACTTAAAATTATCTACTAATACAACATCTGGTCAAGTGCAACGATAGCTACTCGAGCGCAGGTATAAAGCCACAGTATTGTGTGCTCTGCTGATCAATTGAAAGGCCAGATGAGACGCTAGGTTAGAAGGTCAAGAGAGGAAGTCTCTCCACGATCCAGAAGCTGTAATACAAGGCTGTGATCTGCTTTGAGGGCATGCCGATTGTATTCTTACTCACTGTCGCAATGCCGAAATCACCAAACCAGAATAGCGCACAGGTAAAAAGTATTGCCGAAACAGCGAAGTGCGCTGAGCCTTTGAAAATTCTCATTACGGCCACAATGAGACTGAACGCTGCCGCGAGGCCAGTTAGCCCGAGCCAAACAAGTAAGACGATGAGCGCAATCGACTTCAAAATACTCCCGGTTTTACCATCTTCGTCTCTGTCTATTTGCATAAGATCAGCATGTGATTTGAAGTAAGAAGGAAGAACAAACTGACGGGGAAACTGATAGAATGCCCATATAGAGAAAATACCAGTGAGTATCATCGGTACGCCCCATGGTCCCAACTTATCACTCCACCCCTCGGCCTTGACCGTCAATCGATGCAGATGTACAGCATCTACCAAAATCCCCAGAACGATTTGCATTCCCGCAAGGATCAATAGTGCCTGTGAGCCCCTGCTTCTTGCCATCGTTACGGCAGAGAGGATGATGGATATGAAGGAAGAAAGCGAGACGATGCCTACATTCCAGACCGTCTTCTTGAGGGGCTGCCATGGGAGGAGAGGACGGCGACCAAACATATGGCAGAGGATCACGTAGAAAGTCAGAGCGTGCGAGATGAATCCAAGAACACCGTATGGGATGGCATAGACCTGAATGTGCGATTGAAACGTTGAGGAGTTCGTTGGTGGAAGGAACCGAGGGGTCAAGCGAGGCAGGTTGTCGTCAGGCAACGAAAGAAGATTGAGTGTTGGGATGCCATTTCAATGAGGAGATAGACCAGAGTTTGCGATGATAGTCATTCAATGAGGGAAGGCTCACTTAAATAGTCGAGGAGAAGATAGAAACAATACGGTAGATCCCTCTCAAAGTCATTTACAGCTGTCTCAGTGCGTACTTCCGGTAAGCTGATTAACATTTAGAACATGCTGATCTTGGTACTAATTTAGACACAAGTCATAAGCTTCGTGCTGTATCATTTGACGATATGACGAGGAACCTCGCTTGACCATGTCCATAATTTAGCGAGCGCGCGCTCCCGTAGTCAAGGATAGCGAACCGAAAGCGCCACCATACTTGGCTATGAACCTGCTGAATTACTGTTCGAACTGCGCCCGCCCTCCAAGACACATCATGTCGCTACTCCTACGTCGCAAGGTTCCTTGAGACTCTGACGATCTCGAAGTTAATGCATCGGAACCGTGGTCAGCCCTTTCGCAACACCACATACAAGTCATTCGAGTTGGCGGAACAGATACTTTCCATTCCCCTACTCAACAGATATGCCACGGAAAAGTCATTCGAATGGTATGCGGTTTACATTCAGGTGTCGTAGCCGCCGATCCGTTGATACTGCTGTTCAAGGCTGCTCTCAAGGACTCATCTCCATGTTTCTTCCCCAACAAATCACGGTGGGTACAAGGAGCTAAGAAATAGGCGGTTTGTACATATATGCAAAAGCTCAGTACTGGAGATAGAGCATGAGTCACACTTTCAAGGAGGGAATGTCAATGGAATCAATGAAACTGAGATGACCGCTCAGTTGCGCAAAGACTAAGGAGAATTCATTGCTTTTTTATGTTTGGCAGACTATTCAAGGCGGTGACAGTGGGATCGTATTGAATTCGTAGACTAGAAGAAAACTCCAACGTTCTTTTTCATTTTGATTATATTCCGACAAGAATTGAGTCAATTGCAGGACGTTGCATATCTTATTGTTAGTATCGACAGGTAGGCCAATGAAATACGAACGTAGCTATGATTTCGTAGCCCTGCATAGTCTTTTAGCAGCGCGCTTGGAGGCTTTTACATACTTGCGGACTTTGTTCCAACACCGACGCAGACATAAGTTCTGCTCCACATGTTGTCACACGAAGCACCAACACCAGAATTCCACCTGACAAAGTTGGCAAGGGAAATCTTTTCGTAAGTAATGATCTGACTGTGGTGCCCTTAGATACGTATTCATACCTCTCGCAGTTGGTCACCATACCAGGCTGAATCGGTGTCGGAGTAGCAAAGCCATTGCCTGCTAAGGTAGTGGTGGCAGGTTGCATAGTGGTTGTGGGCTCTGTGGAGTGAGTGCTTCCACCAATAAAACTCACACAGGCGTTGACTTCTGCCCATTTATTAGAGCAGTCGGCTTTTACAGAGGGGTTCCGCATGCTGAACTCTGCCAAGGTGATCTTCTCGTAGCTCATAATTGGCTGCAAATCACACCCTTGGCTACCCAGTGGGACTTGGCGCAGTTGCCGACCATGTCTGACTGTGTAGCAGTGGGCGTTGCGATGCCGTTTCCAGCGGTTGAAGTTGTTACTGCTTCGGAGGTCTTCACAGCTGTATGGGTAGCTAAGAAAATTGCTTGGTACTTCCACCTATGACACCAACACAGACATTGATCTCTGACCACATACCGGAACAGTCAGCCCCAACACTGGGATTCCATCTAGCTATTGGCAACAATACCCCGTTGAGTGGGTTGGGGAGTCGCAACGCCATTGCCAGCGGTTGCCGTAGGAGCGTCAGACATCATTTCAGAGCTGCCCCCACAGATGTCGCCGATGTGTCAAGAGAATGCTGCTCCATGGTTGGTGGGACAGTGGCCCTGGTTGTTGAGGCTCATGTGCTGATCATTGAGCTTATAATACTTGTAATTGGTGGCTGATCATCATGAACGGTTCCGATCACGCAGTACAACTTGTATGGGTCCAGTTCGGGGCACTCGAGTCCGAGATTGAGGTTTTGGAGGTCGCCCGCAGATATGCCCCAATTGCTCGAGAAAGATTCGCAAGTAGCGCCGCTGTTAGCGGACGTCAAGAATGCACAGTCAGCCCTCCGACGTATGTGAGCCGGACGAGCGAGAGCCAGTCCATACAAGAACCCTGCTTTCCAGACATATCTAAGATGCATTGTGTCGGATTTGCCTTTGGAAGCACGGCTGGAAGGGTGACAAATGCCTCGTTGAGAAAAGGAAGCAGTAGAGAATGTGTTGCCTCTGTCACAACTACTGGAGGCGTACTCGAAGTCCCATCTTATATTTTTGCCTCTAGCCGTCTCATCAACTTCTGTCCTTCAGGATCTGCTCTCGTGCCGTACTTGAACATCGTGTAGTTTTCGCAGGCGCCTCGCGAATAGGTCCGCCGCCGATGTAATCTCGGGGTGATACGAAAACATCCGCTCACTGTCACCCTGGACGCATACTGCTGAATTCAAGTGGGTCGATCCGACCCGTTGCATAACGCGACAAGACTTGGATGGAGGCATCGATGTGGCGTGTCTCTGGTGCTGGAAGAGTGCCAAGACGGCTTACCGGCAGCAAGCTTTCCGCCTCTCATCTCGCTCTTGCCGTTTAGAGATAAGCGCCCAAGCCAAATGCAGGAAGGCGCGATCCGCTTCTGTCCGGCCCAAACGGGTGAGATTATACACATCAGTGCATGACTTACAGCATGGACATGGTCCACTGTTCAACGCAGCACGGTCGCTACAGCTTTCAATGGTGTCACTACAAAGAAAGGAATCATGCGCCTTCTAGCGTACTTTTTACACTCCTGTTCAGTCACTCACTAATTTCTTCAAGTAACATTTGCGCGTTATCGGTCTCAGTTTTCTCCTGTTCCGTTTCATTCGAGCTCAATCTGTCAGCATGCACATCTTCCCCCTGGCAAACTTGATGCTGCTTTGCAGCGTTGGAGCTGCCCAAAGCGACACCAAGAGTCCAACTGGTGTTGTCGAAGTGGACCTCCTGTTTCCGCGCAACGAGACTTATGCGCCTACGGGGAACTTGCCTATTGTCTTTAGCATTCAGAACGCTCAAGTCGCATCATTGATCGCGTCCAAAATCAGTCTGGATCTATGGGATTTGAACAATTCCTCGAGAAGTCTCAGCGGTGCTGTATTCGACATCGACCTCAAGTCCGATTTCTCTTCCAACAACGACAGTACATACTACGCATATTATCCCGTTATACAGTCCGGACTTGAAGCAGAAAGCACTTACATGCTTCGATGGACGTTCTTCTGGACCAATTGCACAGAGGAGACAAGAACTAGGCGCGGCCCTGAGACTATCGAATCCAACTCCACGTCTTGGGGTGTATGGTTTACGACCAAAACCGGGGCCAAGAGCATGGACGTCGGATCTATCAGCGGAAGTTGCCCTGAGAAGAATCAAGCTCTTGCTTTCAATGTGGCCGCAACTCACAAAGTTGCGCCAGGAGTAGACTGGACTGGAGGCGAGACATGTGGCGAGGTGGCATCCTCAATTCCCGACCCCATTCCCTGCCGGACACTGGTCAGTCCGTCCGCTGCGACTAGTATATCTGCTTCCATCAAGAGCCGCCTCTGCAGCAGCAACACGGGCGGATCATATGTCGATTGCTCTCCCAAAGAAGAGAATAGCGGCGCTCTGAAAGTCTCCATCAGCAGCAAGGTTGGCCTGATGGTTGGCTTTGTAACCGCAAGTCAGCTTTGGTTCTGATATATCATCTGATATGAACGCTTGGGGCGGATTGTCTTTCTACTTAGGGACGGTGTGAAAGAGGAATTGGGAAGCTTTGTTGATCTATCGTGACGAACGCATAGTGAAACTAGTTCTACGACTTCTTTCTCTACGCTGAAGCGGACGATAAAGATAAAAATCATGGGATATACGCATGCTATTCCTTTGGGCCAGACTTCTCAAGAATCGCTCAACCAGATGCAATGATTGCTCCAAGTATTCCTGATGTCACTGACGTACAATTCGATGTTGGTTGGTGGCAGCATGGCTTTGGACTAGCAGCATCCAGCGCACGATCTGTAGTGAAGTAGATACGCAAAACATCGATCATAGTGATGGAGGTGCAGATAAGCTGTCTATTACGTTTGGTCAATCAGGTCAAACCGCTGATGGAATTTATATTGACCAGAGCCTGCTAAAACAAAGAGTTTGCGCTCGCCTTGAACATGTTCAAGGACAACCTTACGAATTTCATGATTTCTCCCCTCAGTGTGGTCATGCAGTTATGCGAGTCTGGATTTGGCGGCGCTCACATTTTCGGGAGGACAGTGATAAGTAACGCGACATTTGCATCTATTCAAGACGCCATCAAGTCCCTAGAAATACGCATTCTTTCTTTCATTTTCGAACACCACCACTTTGACGAGGTTTATATTGTTTCCTCGGTAGGGATTGCACTGCGAATATGAGGAAAGATAGGAGAAGATTTCATGCTGATCGATTCAAACTACTTCGCTGTTTCTGTACGTACTCGAATTGACATATTGCCGTCAAGACCGGAATGCTTGGGGACGTGACCTATGAATTTTGTAAATGTAGCTTAGATCTATCGTGACTGCCGCTGAGCTTGAATGAACTGTCATGTTGCATTGTGGCTACGTGTTGTTGGAAATTCGAATATTGTGGTGCTCTGAACCGTTGCAGTGTCTCTGTCACAGGCAGTAGTTTGCGTTCAGGTCATGTCAAATAGCCACAGTTACCCCCAATCCTGCCACAAAGATCGTGAATATTGTTAAAGAGGCCTGAAAGAGTGACATCATTGCAGGTACATATAACACACCACCTGGGATACTCTGACCAAGGTGAAAGGTGGAGATACTGCTCTTGGACCAGCACACACCAACAGGCTATAATATCGCTTACGGGTGCGCAAATACCCTACTGGTGTGCCGAAAATTTGAACTAGAGCTTGCAAGATAGTTGGCAATGTGTTGAAGTAAGCGCTAGTGCAAGATATGTGTGCCAATACGATGTACGTGCACGGCGTAGCGTTGAGTTGCAATTGCGATTCGTCCGCAGGGCCGAGGCTATGCGCGCAATCTGAGTGCAGACAAGCTTCGAGCAATCTTCGATACGCTGCGCCACATGAGCTTAATTCGCGATTCCGTTCGGTGCAAACAGGAAAGTCTGTTGACCAAATCCTTCCATAAGCACACGCATTGAAAGGATATTATATTGCCTCGAGTCTTGCTCAATTTTATAACGCTTCCTTACACCTCTAATCACATTCAGCAGAACTCTAAGGTCGTGAGCGATGTTCCACTTTGATTCCACACCAGCGCTTGTGGTGGTTGACATGCAGAATGGATTTTGCCACAAGGATGGCAGTTTTGCAAGACTAGGAATCCCGACCGACCCGTCATCCATCGTTCCACGCATCAATAAGCTACTTTCAGAGTTTCGAACTGCTGGTCTTCCCATCTACTTCTTCAAGACAGGTTACAAGGGCGACTATTCGGATAGACGCGGTCGCGATCGACATGATCGACTCGAACAATTTCAAGGTCTCTTGCAGGGGTCTTGGGATGCCGAAATCCTAGCCGAACTCACGCCTGAGCCTGGCGACAACGTTATCACCAAGACACGAAATTCGTGCTTCATACGTACGTCGCTGGAAGATACACTGAAAGAGCGAGGAGTGGATCATTTGATTCTGACCGGAGTTGGAACCGATGTGTGCGTAGAGACGACAGCAAGAGATGCCTATCAATTGAACTTCGCCGTCACTACGATAAGTGATGCTACCTGGACATGCAATGAACCAGACCATCTAGCTGCTCTTCATGCACTGCGAAACTTTGGTGGTACAGCATTGACGTCGGAAGTAGCCGAAGCCTTAGAGAAGCTACGAAAACTAGACCCTACCCTTACATAGCACTTAGCATACATCTCACTAAAGACCCGGAAAGTAATTACACGGAGTCTTCACGTATGTTTGCATACAATATCTTGTGATTTGATACTATGGAAAGAATTCATGGGTGTGAATCCTGAGCGTGATCGATGAACTGCTGTAAAAGTAGCGCGTTCTCGAGAGCCTACCGTAGTTTCGCGCTAGCCCCATAACGTGTCCATCGTTGTTATGCTAAGCAGAAGCAATGAATCGGCTTCCCCGGTTTTGGCCCGCGGTATAAGTTGCCTTTTTCAAATAAATAATAGCGAGGTGGAGTACGCATAAGACGCCGACCTAAGTACAAAAAGAGATTATGAGACCAGAGAGTGATGCTGGTGTTGTGGCGCGATGGTAAAGATTTTCGCAGATGTCGATAGTCATGTAACACTTGGATTTTAACAAGGAACAGTCTTGTTTTTGAAAGATCAGCGTTGTTTTGATTCACAGGTCGAGCTTCGCTAAGCGATGGTTTACGGCTTAATATGATGGCTACATGGTAATCAATACTACGGACTAGACTGAAGAATAGTAAATGTTGCGGTTTGGAGTTGTCTTCATCAAGAGCTTCCTTTATACACAGAATTCAGTCTGCTGCGGTAAATGGTGAGATTGCTGTACTGGATTCAGGTTTCGGCAGACGGGGTTGCCGGAATAGCGTGGCTTCTCTCGTATAGATCAAACTTTGCGGTATTAACTTCAGAACTCACTGCTATGTGCTCGAAAATGTTCAAATCTCAACAAGATTCCAAAGATGGAACGACGATACGAAGGGACATTTCAAACGGAAGTACTGAGAAAAGAACAAAAAACGAATGTTCATAGCGTAAAGTTGTCAGTCAGTTATCGTTTGGATCTTGCTGCAGGACGAACGGCCATTGAATCGCACGTTAATACAAATCGGGTAACACGGAATACTAGAGCACAGTTCAAGTTCCACCACCCTATGCTGACTTTTATAATCTTGCAAAAGTGAGGTACATTTGCTGTTCACCCGAAACCGGACGAACGTAGTTGGATATCTTTTTCATAACCTGGGTGGGGTTTGGAAGCTTGAGATCAAACAGTTGAGAAGTCTCTCCTACTACGAAATTTCTGGCAGGGCCACTAATGCGATGCAACCACGTTCAAGCCACGTATCAAGACGGTCATGGGTGCCACACAGCTCTTTCACCGGCTACCCGCTCCTCTGCCGGCGAGAAAGTTAATGCGCCGGCAGCACAGCAAGCAACGCACGGTAGGTTTGTCTGACTGCAGGGAAGCTTTGTTCTAGCAGTCAACGGTGCTTATCTTAAACCAGTAACATCAAGGTCAGCAAGAGGCCAGGTCTTATCACTATAACATCAGCGTGATCGCCAATCAAAGTGCCCACACAATTTTCCGATCATACCACATCATATCGAACCTAACGGCCCTTGCGTCAACCGTGACCGAACAGGCTAGTCGCCTTGCAAAGTACATCGAAGAAAATAACCTCCCTAATCTCTGATCCGCTGCGGATGGATCCCCTTCTTTGCCAATCCCACCCTCCACAGAACTGAGAGCTACGCAGCAAGCCTTGTATAGTGCATCGCAAGATCTGGCCATTCTAGCCATTGGCCTAGTTGATTGTCTTCGCTGGCAGGCCGCCTTTGAGGCCAGCAACGCCCCCCCCCCCCCCCCCCCATCGATCCCCACTCCTGAGTGATGGTGTGGAAGCTTACCCTAACAAGCAATTTGGCAATACGGCACCATGTGCAGCCATACGATTCAGGCTACCTGAATGCGTTCCCGCCGCAGGGTCTGCAACCTATGCTGATGTGGCGCGTGCGGCTGATAAGGACGAGACACTTGTCACACACATAATCCGTCGCTTGATTCTAGACCATATATTTGATGAGCCTGAGCCGGGCCGCGTAACCCATACGGCAAGCTCAATTGCTCTGTCTACGAACGTTGATGGCGTGCGTGATTGGGTCGACTTCATGGCCACAGAAATCAATCATGCTTCAGCGAAGACGGTTGATGCAATGGTCAAGTTCAATTAATCCGCCGCCCAGGAAGTGCACGAGAGTGGTTTCGGACTGGCGTTCGAGGGTGAAACGGTGTACGACTACCTGAAGGATCACCCGAGCACGTGGGGAAGTATTTGGACGTGGCATGGATGCAGCGTCTCGCTTGCACGCCATGAAGGCTGATCATGTAGTCGATTATTACGATTGGAAGGCGTTAGGCAAAGCCTCGGTGGTAGATGCACGTCATCGCTTAACCCTGCGCACTGACCGGAAAGCGGATTACATGCTTACTAGCTGCAGGTTGGCGGCTCCTTTGGACACATTAGCGTTGCGCTTGCCAAGCACGCGCCCGAGCTGACGTTCACGGTACAAGACCTACCTGAGACGGTGGAAAAAGGAAAGGCACTCTTTGACGATATGATACTTGACGATACCGTTCGACAGCGAATCAGATTCGAACCCTACAATCTCAACGATACGCAGCCGGCCACTGGCGCCGATGTGTATTTTTTCCGGACCATCTTCCACAACTGGCCAAAGATTCACTGTGTGCGGTTCCTCAAGAATCTGGTCCCTGCATTGAAGCCTGGCGCTAAGATCTTGACTAACGAGATCGTGTTACGCAGACCTGGTGCGCTCACCGCATGGGACTCACGAATTGCTCAGTAAGCAGAGCCTTTGAAGTTCATCGTCAGATGGCTTGCTAACTACGTGGTGAACAGCAATATGGAAATTAACATGATCACTATGTTCAATGCTGTTGAGCGGACAGACGATGAATGGAGGGACACTTTTACCCTGGCGGATTCTCGGTTCGAGGTCGTGGCGTTCCGCAATCCGAAGGAATGTGAAGGGAATCTATTCGCTATCGTGGAGGCTGTATGGAAGGCCTGAACATATGATTAATAGCCCGGCTATGTTGTTGTGCGAAAGCTTTCTATGTCGACGCTTGTTTTCAAGTGTTCGGCGACCGCGACAAAGACATGACTCGGACACTGCAGGGCACCTGAGTGCTGGATCTACTATGCGAACAGACAGACGGACGCACAGCTCCACGGACCTACCATGTGAGCTCAGCGCGGAATTTGCACCGAGCGTGGAGCGGGGCAGGGCTGATTGGCTGCAATCTCAGCAGGGTCCGTGTTTCATATTCTGTAGGTAAGTACGCCTGGAATAGGAGTACTTTCGCTTGGGAAGAGGTACGTTGTCTCGTGCCCTTTTCTGGTTAGTGCCGCAACATATGTCCTTGTAGTCCTTAGTGTCTCTGCGAACATCATCCTTATGTACAGATTTTAGTGCCTTGCGGGCCCGCAAGATGCATTGCCATGATTCGCACCGGCCGGCTTACCCGCCCGGACGTTACGTGCTATTCGCGCCCTACATTGGCGGATGCGGGGTTTTTGATTAAACCCTTATTTATCGAATTCTATTGGAAGAAAGATTTATGTAAGTATATCTACCCTGTATCCTGAACAACGTCCCGCGCGCAACGTACCGCTTCCCGCTATATGTGCAGGATCTTGCAGCAACGCAAAGTGGACTTGGTACCAGTTGCTGGAGGCAAAGCACAGCAACGATGTAAACCTTGCCCTCTAGTCTTTATTCGATATCTACGTCCTAATTGTATGTAAGCCTTGGATGCAACTAAATCTTCGTATTCTATTGTGTCCGCAAGGACGTTCTGGAAGTTCAAATAGATCTTGCTGACTTAGATAGAGCTAGATCTTGATACGTCCTTCTAACGCTTTCCTCAGTTGCTCTAGCGTATCTCCAATCCCTCTGACCGGCGCCCCTGCTCCCATCATAATAGTTTGCACTAGTAATGATGTGACACCGTCACGCTCGCCTAGTAGACCCTCGTGTTCTCGACTGCCTTCCCCTACGTCGCTAACGCGAAGCCCAACAGGGAGACCTAGTAGCATTTCAATCTCACCCAGGTGATGCACGCAGATCTGGAGAAGGAACCTGAGCTGGAAGCGCGAGTATGCGGCGAGAGAAATTCCACCAATCGAGAGACTGGGGAAAACTGGTGGTGTGAGATCGTTCGAGCCTGGTGTAGATGCTGTGCAAGACGCAGACGGTGAGGTGGGTGGAGATACCATCGCTTGGATGCGGGTGTAAAGAGTGAAATGTAACTCAATAAGGCGGAGATAGACTGTCAAGATCTGTAAAGTTGTTGCCGTATCGAGCTGACTGCTTTCAATGTCCAGCAAAGAGGCTGTGTGATGGTCCGCCGTCCTTAGCTCTTGCTGCGCCAGTGTTTCGCGTAAGGAGGAGAGAATGTCGAAGAGCGTAGAGGAACTTGATATCGCGTGCGCGATAAGTATACGAATGGAGTCCATCGGAGAGAGATCGTTGCAGTGTGTGTTTGTGTGTGCGAAGATCTCTCCACTCAATGAGGCTAGCCTCTGAATGTGGCTACAGTATGGTATCTCAGCGCTTTGTGGATTTGTTGAACCCTCGGATATGTTGTTGAGCGATGAGAGGCGCGGTAACTCATCCATATCGAACTGTGTACTATCCCAGAGCATATTTGCATCTTTCTCGAACCCCTCATCGCCCCAGCTTATATCCAGCCCATTCGATTCATTGGTAGATGCTGAAGAGGGAAACAGAAGAGATGCCGAGTTGTCAGTTAACATCGGGGTGTCAAATATGGACAAGACACCTGACGACGGACTGGTCTGGATGGATGAAGAGCTACTCAAGCCCAGTAAAGCTGGTAGCAAAGTCAAGTCATCATTCATCGGCTTGGTAATCTCCGAATTCGCGTGTTCCTGGCTCCTCTGGGGATCTTGGGATTGTTTGTTTGACCGAGGACGTCCTGCCTTCCTAGCAAGACTGAATCTGCAAACTGCGTTTGCGGCGATACACCGATTACATTTTGAACCGTCGGAAGCGCTGTCGCGTATGCAACGCAATTTTTGACCGCCGCAACGATCGCATGCCGTACGTTTCACAGCACCGGAAGGTGAGCTAGCCATGATGCTGAACAATACCAGCGGGGCCGGGGATTGTTGCTCGAGGGGTAAAGTAAGAGATCTGGTGCGTCTTGTAGCTTTAAAAATTTTACATGCTTACACTGCTAGGGTTATGTTGTTACGGTTTGTGTTGTACAGTAAACGAAATCCTCTCCAGCTCGATTGCGTTGCATGCGACGGAGTGTCTAGTTACTACGGCCTGGAAGATTTGCAGATAGTGGACCTACATCTGAGATGCTTGATAACATGCAGGCAAGCACGTATCAGGACGTCCAAACCTGTCAAGTACGACACTCGAAACGTAGTGCTAATGGCGAGTGGGTGCACAATAGAACGGTATATGCTATTCGCACAAGGATCACCATCCTAAATCCCACGTTTCACAAATGCCAGAAATTTTTTTCGGGCGTGTCCGTCAGATTTGCAGGATTTTGACTATGATAATTATCACGAATTGTCATCCTGGTGGAGCGTGCTTAGCCTGGCTAATAAGTGGGTCCGTGGTGGGACCGTAGCAGGACCTGACTATTAGACACTTTAGAAAGGTAGCTTATGTTCGCCTAAAATATACGGCAGGATAATACCGCTCCGCGGCGATCCGGTCGCACAATGCAGAGCTTCTCAATGCGTCCAGACATGCATGCAAGCTAAACTAGGGCTGACTACACATTTCTGCAGCAAACACAGGCATACTCGTACACAGAGCCTGTTCCTAACAAGAGCCCCCTCGACGATGTGGTGGAGCAATCGGTCCACGCGTTCGCACCGACCCAGAACGCTACTCATAAAATCGAAAAGTATCTTAGTTTAACTTATATGATCGCTACCGAAGGAACGGGGTACCGCGAAATCGCTCCAAAGTAAAATAGTAGCTATCAAGAGGAGACTCTTCACAGGCTGAGATAGGGAAAGTAGACACACATCCCTCACTCCTCAGGAAGCTTGCACGTTCGGAGGTTGTGATCTAAGTCCGCCGCAGCTTATCACGAATCTACCCAGCCATTCTATGCCCAACTCGGTTCTCATAGCTTCATTCATTTCTTTTGAACTGAAGACGTGATACAATTAGTCGTCAACCAAGATATGGGAGGATGGGATGATGGCCTCGTCGAATGAGCAAGCTTATAAGTAGCTTCACCATGGCTCAACGACTACGCCTCAAAAGCCACAAGTGAGGTCTGCCTGAATGTTCGTATCCTTTTCCCAATATCGATTCTTACAGGAAGCAACGTGCCCGTGGTCCACACTCATGAGCTGTCTCAGACCGGATATTGCGAACGCCTTAACCTAAGCCTTATCGTATCAGAATAGAATTAGGAGTTGGATAGCTTCCGCGGATGAGAAATGAAGCACTACTGTTAGCTAGAGGTGGGAATATTGGGAAGCCTTGACGAAAGATGAACGAAAAGAGTGAGCCACTAGCGGTCGCGAGGCTCACTCGATGTAGTGAGTAAGGCGCAGAGGCCCAAATCGCAGCTGTGAAGGATGTTGATGAAGCTATCGCGGCGTTAGTTGTAAGCCAAACTAGATCCCGACTTCAAGGCTGCTCAGAGGTGATACATATAAAGTCCCATCGACCTGCCCTGGAAAGGCTTTTCGAACAGAACACACCGAACACTTCTTGCATACTTGACAATAATCATTCAGCCTTGATAATGTGTCGCTCTTTCTCTTTAC
This sequence comes from Curvularia kusanoi, assembly GCA_011058905.1. NCBI lineage: Eukaryota > Fungi > Ascomycota > Dothideomycetes > Pleosporales > Pleosporaceae > Curvularia > Curvularia kusanoi. The sequence continues at coordinate 2,356 of SWKU01000040.1, read as the reverse complement.
TCGCGATACCTTTCGTGGTATCAACTACTTTCTTCACGGTTAATGCTAGTCTAAATCTTATAGACAGATTAGTAAACTAGTACGCAGACAACACTAAGCAATACCTTTCTTGTAGGCATAAGATGCCTCTTGGTAAGCGATTTGACGTACTGTACGACCTTTATTTTATCGCGTAAGTGGAGAACCAGCTAGTGTTAGTGCCTTTGGCTCAACGTTGTGCGGCAACAACCGTGTTTTTTCTTAGCAAGGTCTGTATACGAAATATGTTCGTCGTCCTTTGAAGCAGCTAGCTCTGGAAGAGCTTCTTCTAACGGCATCGTAGGGTTGAGTTATAGGGGGTGCAAAGTACGGGTTAATGTAAGTGGGGTGTGCATTACGCGGTGCGTGCATCACGAGGCCGAAAACGTTAGCATTGAGACTGTTGATATGTTAAAGAATTAGTTATAGTACAACTGAAACACAGAAGAGCGCAAATAGTTCTTAAGGATAGTCATATTGCGACAATAGAATTAGAGTTAGGAAAGGCGTATGCTTAGCAGAGTGCGCTGTTTCAGTAGGGTGCGCAATTTAGCGTAGACGGCGTGACTGTGAGGGCTTCGGCTCGAACCCACCTCAGCTACACGGACCACAAAGGTACAGTAACCCAACAAATGAGAGTACTGGGGTTCGAACAGTATATACCCATGACAGTGACCCTATTGAAGAGAGGGGTTATATAGATGGACTTCTACCAGAAGAGAGCCTAGTAAGGCGTACCAGTGTGCTCGGAGAGCTCTCCTGTATCGTTTGACGTCAAGGACTCAACGCAAGAAATCCTGACCACAACCTACATTTCAACGCCTAATCGCTGAACACCGTCCCCCGATCCTCAGATACTAGGTTAGCTATGCATCTCATGAACCGCATGTACTTGCGCTGCCATCTCTTGTCTGTGCTCGGTGGCCTCAATCTCCGCACTACCTACTTGGTGCCCAGCCTCCTTAATTTCTGACTTTTCCGAAGCCTCTTCAGTTTTTGAGTGGCGTTGTCTAGACTTGTAGACAAGCCAGAGAAGTGCAGCGATCGCAACAATGCCTGTAGCTGCGCCGACGCCGATTCCAGTTCTGGTCCCGGTAGTAAGGCCCGAGGAGGACATTTCCGGGCTAGCTGTTGATATGCTCGTAGAAGTAGGTATACCAGTTGAAGTAGGTGCTGGCGCTGGGGTGACGGGGGCCTGTAACGAATAGATAATTAGTAGTGCGTATCACTATTTGTGTGCGCGACCAAATGTACGTACGCTTGTCGCATTCGAAGTGCCAGTTGTTGTCACGAGATCGTTGGACTGGAAGCGGACCTGTACAGCAAAGGCATTGATGGCATAGTCTGCACCATAGGCTACCAGAGAGGGAGAGGGGGGGAGAGGACTGCTGTACATGGTCAATGTAACGGTGCCGTCTGATATGAAGTCTGAGACACAGCCGAAGCTAGACTGGTAAGGATAATAGGACTTGCCGCCGTCGCTGAGGCATTTGTATTTTCGTTCACTGAGCTTATCAACTGGATTAATCCTACCATAGTTCAAATTTTGGAAATTCACGTACGTGGGACAACAAGTATACGCCGTCTCGGTGATAGTGGTGCTCCAGGTAAACGTGTGTTTGCAGGCTGGTGTGTAGCCAGATGGGCACACGCCAGGCGAGTAATAAGCTGTGCTCTCGTATCGGTAGGATTCAGGAAGACAGTATAATGTAGATGGTGGGCCTTGAAGCATGTAATAGAAGCTGGGATTGTCTGGCCAAGACGTAAATATTCCCCAAAGATTGTCCTTCCCGACGCATGGCACAGGCGGTGTGAATGTCGTGGTCAAGGGTCCGAGAGACATCTCGATTAAAATCGGAAAGCTTGTAGAAGTGAAATTCCAGTGCCGGATCGGCTTGAAAGAAACTGTTGAGCAATGCAAACAAAGAAGCGAAGCAGATTAGGAAGAGGTTATGTACGAAGCTGAAGAATGTCATAGGCTGAGAGCATGACAGACGGTCTAGCTGAGGTGTGGGAAATGCTGTCAGAAGTACTGCATGAATTACGGTAGTACATGGCGTACAAAGCTGAACTAACCGCAGATGTTGTGCATAGGCACAAAGAGCTCAGACTGAACCGGTCAAGAGGACATGCCCATTCCCACTTGGGATGAAGCTGAAGACTGTGTAATGTGCTAGCCTTGAATGGGGAGGTCGAGGTGGAGGAGCAGGAACAGGGGTCGGAAATGGAGTAGGCCCGAATCCCTGTTTAGGGTTAGGGTTAGGGTTAGGGTTAGGGTTAGGGTTAGGGTTAGGGTTAGGGTTAGGGTTAGGGTTAGGGTTAGGGTTAGGGTTAGGGT